>JARFIW010000325.1:3000000-3175000 GCA_036346225.1 Platerodrilus igneus | reverse complement strand
ATAATTTGTGTATTCGGAGGCGAGCTCTAAAAAGTTGCATGTGAGTAATATTTTGTGTAAAGAGTCAACAAAAATTTGGTTGGTACGTATAAGGGGATATTGCTTTGAACGTTCAACGAAACTATTCGTGGTAAAAATACTTTTTTTTTGCTGGCTTTAATTATTATAAAAAAATGTAAAAAGCTAAACTTAGTAAAAAGCTAATTTGATAGAAATCTTTATATAAATTTTATAAAAAGCAACTTATATTAAAAAGGGCGTAGATTTGTAAATTGTAACCTTATTTATTTCAATATACAAATTTTGCTGAATTTAGTTTATCGTATGCGGAGATATTGAGTGTTGGATAGGAGTGAGTAAAAATTATCTGTTATCATACCGTCGTTCACTCTGTGCGGGTATCTCTAAGCTAGTTGAGGCATAAATATAATTGTGTTCATTTTAAATTGTTTTAAAGGCACAGAGAGGTGGCGATCAGCAGGCAATTGATCGTTGTACATCTGACGAAGGGCGATATCGTAGCTATATATATATATATATATATATATATATATATATATTTTGGTCACAGGAACTGGTATTTTCTACAGATCATTCGAGCCCCACAGATTGGGCGTCATAAATTGCCGTGTTAGCCTATAAAGACCTCGCCAGAATAAAAAAACCTCGCCAGTTCACAAAAAAATTTTAATTTTCAAAAATATAAAACGTTCACAAAATTTTCCTTACCCGCGTTCTGCTTTTTCTGAAATTAATTTCTTCAGCAGCTTCCCTGGCTAGCTCAGCTGTGCTTCTTCTCGTATACCTAAATTTACTCTCATTCTATTTAACGTTCACACACCATTCAAATAAAATCACAAAATATTACAACAATCATACAATATTTATTAACCACTATTTACAAATAATAATATTCATAGTTATTTACAGTTCGGTGCTCAAATTACACCTCAATAAATGCTACTTTTGTCAAGTCCTTGTTTTTAAAATTAAAATTTCTAACACATTTAAAGCAACAGGAGTAAATGGGCCCCAAATAATACCTTCTCTTTGTTTATTACTACACTGGAATATGGTGAGCTCATAATAACCCAGTTTATCAAGGTATGCTTTCCACTTTGCATACTATTATCACAAACATAAAAAAAACCCATGTACTCTTAACAATTAAATTTAAATCCATCAAGCAATTCAATACGCTTTACGTAGACCTTTTGTTTTATATTTAAAATACCATATTAATTGTCAGTTATACGTATCCTTTTCAATACGTAAAATATCGAAAAATACCATCAAAGTTCACTCTCACACATCACAAAATTTTTAACTGTTTATAAAAAAACAGCAAATTCTAATGCGTTACCTGGAAAAACTTGAAGATTCCATCTCCGTTGACGATGTATTATGTTCTTGAACCCCTCGGCCAAGCGGTTAAGCGTGCGGCTCCACAAGATGTTTTAAAGATGACCACAATCTAAGCTGCGCTTCTTACTACCCATCCAATATCAATTTTAATATCCAAAACCATGTATATTACACTTGTTTATTATCGCATTTTTAATTTACGAGCTTGTTAAAGTATTCGTTGGACCTCAATTAAATTTAAATAAACTCGACACTAACCGCGTCTCAATCTATAAGGTCACAACTAATTTAATATTGTACTATTGAATTTACAATTTTTTGATTACTTACAAGCCTCGTCAGTAGATTTTTGTACGTCGTAAGCGATGCAATCTAAAAGAATAAAGAGACCCCTATTAATTTCGTTGCCGTATTTATATCATCCACCTAGGCCCCTTTGGCCACACTTTGCCCGAAATACCTAATTGTAAAATAATATTTCTCCAAATTTTGAATAACCGTTTTAAGCTTCTAGAAATTTTCGCGTGCTCGTCTATTCTCAAACTAACTATTTCGACCAATCATACATTTTAGTGACGTCTTAAAACCCCGTCTGTGATATCTCTATTCCCGTCTTATGCATATTTAATGTCGCATTCTAACCTTGCTTGAGTGGTAGAAAATCGATATAGCTGCCCGCGTCCACGTGGATGAGTACGTGCTTTGCGACAGTCGGTTGAACAATATTCCTTAAAACTTGTCTTGTTATGCTCCAAAATACATAGAAGTCGACTTTTCAAAACATGCAGGTGTTCAATTAACGAACGTTTAAAATAATATTTCTAGGAGTTTCTTTTCATGGTATTCAATACAAACCGATATATTTGTTTGTTACCACGAAAGCTATTCGCCTTGGATTTATTGATTTTACATGCCCTTATGCATTCTCTGACGTTATAACCCCTTAAATTAAATTACATTAAATTAATTACTAATTTCTATTGGCTTATAAAGCTGATTTTCTTTGCGAATCTATTACCTTCTAATCCCTAGTTATAACATGATGTCAATACTTGCTAATTTAAATTAAATAAATAAAATTAATTTTGCGCGTATATTATGCTCCTTCCTCTCTACAGGGTGTTTGAAATTGCATTGTTGACCACCAAATTTAACCCTTTAAAACCACTACAATATATATATATATATATATATATATATATATATATATATATATATATTCACACGTTTTTCTAACTGTGAACATGAAGCGAATTGCATTAATTTCTTTTCTATAAATATAAATTATTGGTATATTGACATGTCTAATTACTACCGTATAAAAAAATGGAAATTGTCCTTTATTTTTTGGTTGAATGGTAAATTTCATATAACTTTTAAGTATAATTTTTTTAAAAAATTATCAAAATTATATTTGGAAGTGTCAATAGTGGCTAAAATGTCATCTTGGGAAGTTTTTGAAGTACAGTTTTAAGTCGATTTTAATCCGCGATATAAACATATTAACCATGAAGGGTGATGATTAGTTGCCCATTATAGTTTCGGTAAATGCGAAAGAAGCTTGAAAGGAGAATTGTTACGGAAAAATTGCTATTATATAAAAGCGTACAATGTGAATGGGTTGGTCATTCTAGATATACAAGACTGTTAAAAAAGTAGAAACTTTGCTGTCCGAGGCTCTTTATCAACTCATATTTAAAAATTGGAAATAGTGTTTCTTTATAGAAAGTGATAAAAACAGTCTATTTTAAAAGAATACCTAAACCTGATTTTACCAACACTAAACATAAAATTGGCAGTTTCAAACCCTCAATTTTCAAAACTACTGTTTGCGTAAAATTAACAGTGAAAGATAAATTGACAAGTCCAATCTTTTAGGTATCAACAACATGAAAGAAATGCAATTGGAAATAATTTATGGCTAATTTGGTTATATCGCGGATAGAAATGCTATGGGTGTTAATAAAATATTTAAAGAAATTAATTTCAATTGCCTTTATAGTAAGATTAAAAATTGTTAGATATCCCAAAAGACAAGACTGGGAAATGTTGCAATATACTACCTAATACAACAAATTTTCAGAAGCATTTCCGCTCCCGCATTGTCTGCCGGATGCATGTTTTTAGGCTAAATAACGGTGGTCATCTTTTGTCTACATTTTGACATTTTACTTTCTCATTCTTTCTCAAGGATCATTTATATCCCAAAATTCCATTTCATATGACATATATTAATGCCGCTCTAGCAGCTAACAGTGTATTTTCTTGCCTTACATTTGTATTCTTCGTATAAAAAGGTCTACAAAATAAAGTGATAGCTTCTTAACTGACCAACGTCTTTTTAGTTGCAGAAAGGCTTATATGGAGAATTACGTTGCTCGAATTTGTTATAATTAATCTGGAAAATAAACTCAAATATGTAAATAAGTCAACCTAAAATTCTTATTTTTATCAATAATAGTACATTAGCGACTTTTTAAGCAGCAGTTTTTCCTAACCAAACTATGACTATAAATTTTTTAAACAGGGCTTTTATAAACAAAGCTTTTATTTAGACCTTTCTGAATATAAAATGAATGCTTGTTTTAGAACAAACTTGACTTTTTTGTGTAATTTAACTGTTGAAAGAATATTGAAAAATATTCTCGATAGAAATTGAATAAACTGCTATTGAACTTATGTAAATTTACTGAATTAATTAAATACTTTATAGTAGGCGAATCGGCAGCAAGTTTTCTTAACATAATGATACTGATACACTAAAGTTCCGAGAATTGAACAAAGTTCAAGATATAGTGCCAGGTTGTCCAAAAAGATATTATCACTATGATACTACATAACTTATCTACTGCTGCAGGCTAAATATGGCCACTTGACTTACTTTGGAAGAGAGCTGTAAGGTAGCAGCGTGATTGGAGGTATTTGGGCCACTATCAGTAGTAAGAAAAAATATCAGCAATGGTTTTAGAAGAATCATGTAACGCGTTGGTGTTACCTTAAACATAAACCGAATGGAAAAGGAGAAAATTAATTTTAAACGGACAAAATTAATATTGATATACCCTGTATATACTAATTTTACTGATTGTAGTGTTTATTAAGCATGACATTTAAATATATTTTTAGCTCTATTAAAGGAAATTCGGGTCAAAAACTTAAAAACATAGAAACATTATTTCTGTGTAGCACATATTTGAACGTAACTCTGGTCCATAAGTTACTTCAACAGCCGCAAAAGGAAGTGATTTTATTATTGAAGCCGAATATAAAGATTTAAGCACGAAAAATTATCCTAGTAGTTATGTAAAGAGATAATTACAAAGTAAATTTTCAGAAGGATGTCATTTTCAGAAAACTCGAAATAATTACGAGTATAATAAATTATAAATATACATGTACCATTCGATAATTATCCCAAATAAATAAGAACTTCTTGCAAATGTTAGTATAATGAAGTAAAACTAAAGCTACAAGGCACATGTCTAATTATAATACAAAATAAACCCACCGACAATACCATGAGGGTATTTGTACAATTTAGTTAGATACAAAAAGGGAGCTGATGATTTAGTGAAATCCGCAGATACCAGGTTACGTACCAAACACTCTCATAAAATACAATGTTAACCAACCCAGCTACATAAGAAAAAATTGAGCAGGTATCAAATTATAGGGAGTTACGCCTGTTCCACCTGTTTCAATACAAGCTCAATAGAATGACTGCACAATAATATATCTTTTGGAAGCAAAGAAAGTGGGCAAAATGACAGTAGGTAGACACCATATAGAAGAAAATTAATTAATTATTTGCGAGCTATAAACGAAAGCACATATAAGAGTGATCGTTGAAAGGTTAGTCGAGTAAACCCCTTGGACTGTGAACTAGCAGACGGGCCTTAACCTTGTGAGATCCGCGGATTATTGACAAAACCAACAATACTAATAGATTGGACGGATTGATTCCAAAGCAACAAAGATTTGAAATGAAATCATAGACAGGTTAATTTATTCTTGGCTCAATGGAATTTGTCATTAAAACGTAACTCCAAGTCGTAGCTAATTAGGAATTGCTTTCATTAATTGTTGGTTTATGCATGACGCTGGTTCAGTTAAATAGTACGAAGATTTTACATATAGAAAGCAACTACTACAACAGACTTTTCTTGGAATCGTTTCATATGCATCAACAACTAGATCCTAATAACAGCAAATTGGATATAAATAACTCAAGCGTTGTGTATTCGGGTCTTTATAGTTTAAATAACTATCGCTGTCATAGATAGATAAGACTTTTAATATGTAGGTATGTTGTATAGACGTAGATTTACTTTGTCCTTGAATTAACATTCGGTCTAATTATATAGAGATACACCTTCTTCAATTTCGTTTTACCATGGTCACCACATGACTTTTGCTTTGTTTACTGGTATTATTTTAAATATTGTGTTAGTGCTCTTTGTATTATGATTAAATTTATGTTTTTTAAACCTTATTGTAGTTATTTTATTTATTTGATATTGCAACTTTTTAATTGTGTTAATGTATTTACATTTTTATATTAATTTATTATCACCGTTTGTTATGAAATCACTTACTTTTGATTTAGTTTATGTGAATCCTTTTGCGTTATAGTAAGTATGTAGGTGGAGTAGCTACACTGTTTTAAGTTTGTATACTAATATTTGTAACATTGTAGTCTTTGAAGACATAATTGTTCATGCTGAAACGCCGAATATAATTACAAATTGACGCGGTAATTTTTTTGTACGAACGAGTGCATTTCAAGATTCTACATAACTTTATTTCATTACTTACGTCCGTTCGAAAAATTGTAAGAATTATATATATATATGCTGTAATTATAGGGTTAATTTAGGGTAGGTTAAGTCATAGGAGTAGTAGAATAATCAAAAGAAAGTCCCAAGTAACAAAAGCACAAAATTACAGATATTAGAAGAGTAAATAGGTTATTATAAATATTATTAGTTGAGAGCACACTGTATATAGCAGTACAAGCGATTAAAACGCATATCCAAAAGTAGTTACGAGCAAAGATACGAATTTAAAAATGTAACGAAACGCATTGAAATTAAACAATGAAAAACCTGCATGAATTGGATAGATAAATATTCAATAAGTGCGTTAATATATCATCTTAAATACAGGCAGAAATTATGCATTATTTAAAAAGCGTACGTGATATAAAAGTATCACATTTGTTCAAAAATCCAATTTAATTAGAAAATAAACAAACACCAAATTTATTCCATTCAGATTAGAATAATGCCTACAACAATAGTACGTGATTTGTTGAACAAAGATTCCTGGGATTTCTGAATTAAATGTGAGGTATAATAATGAATTACGTGACATTTTGAGCATCGCTTCATGCAATTGGACTATACAATTAGTAAAGTTTCCCAAAATAACAAGAGATAAAACACTTGGTCTCGCCCAGCACGTGGAGTCAACGAATCGCAAACAAAAGGGGCCGGTCCTATAAATATGATGACAATAGAATAACGAGTTAGTATACTTTTGAAACTGAGCAGTCACTATACTTGAAAGTGCTAAATATTTACGTGAACAGTAGATTAAATTAAAGTGAAAATTATTTTAAAAGAGTGTATAATTGTGCAAGCGAGCCGTACTTCTAAAGACGTAAGTAGATCACAGTTAGTGAAATTATACCATTTCTAATAATAAATAAAACAGGGCTCTTAATTACAATCTAAATAACAATCCTAATAAAGATCTTGTTACGACTCCTGTTAAAACTTTTAATAAAGGTTAATTACGATCTTAAATACAATTTTGGATACGAGACTCTGGAGAATGCTGCCTGTTAAAGCAATTTGATAATCTCTGAAAATGGTGAATATTCTACTACGGAAATGAAAAACCTTTCATTGGAATAAACTCACCAATAACGATTTGGATACTAATTTGATTGGATGTCGACTTCAAATTAGACTCAGAACATTCAGACTAGATTATTCTTAGGAGCACCTATAAAATAATTCAGGTTAGAGATTTTGACATGACTTATTTTTAAAACTGTTTTAACTCAAATATTTTTGATATGATTCATTTTTAAACTGTTACACACACAGAAACTCTCTCTCTCAGATCGCCAGTTTCCTGGAATAAAATAACAAAAAATTTTATTTGGAACTCGAGCCTCACTTTTGGGTCGCCAAGAAATACTGTGATACCTTTAAAATCCGTGAACTACGCTTTTCGCCTCGGCTGCTCACCTAATGTTATAAACCTCCTCATTCATAAAAAAAAACAAACACATTCCTACCTCTGATATTTGCATCCTCTTTTTAACCAATTGTGACCCCCGTGACGTTGCTTAAATCCCGCCTTTTACAATATGTGTCTTTGCTTGACGCATTTTCTCTTTCCTTCTCTACCGTGTTCTTATTGGTGCAACTTGATATTCTTTATTATCGATTATTTTAGTCCACATGGAGTGTGAAATACCCAGCTTTAGCAATTCTCGTAACTATTATGCGACGTTTTCCCCAAGATTCTTTGAAATATTAATTATCTGCAAAATTTACGCCGAATGAGCTTTTAAATAAACCCAGGTGTTTAAACATACTATTAATTCTCAGAGCCTTATTCCGTGGTATTTTAATCTTGGGTTTTACAAGTTTCTATAGGTATTATATGTTATTAACGGTTTAATTAACTCCAATTAAAATTGATTTCTATCCTTTTCATTTTTAGCGAATACAACTTAAATATTAATTATTATAGGTACACTTTGTTTTACTACCGGTTACTTAAATAGAGTTAATTAATATAAACTTTGCACGTAATTTCTCTTTGTTTAGGAATAATTACATTACACGCAGAGCTTTTCAATACTGCTTCTTTTGATATAAAGCGTCTTATAAATAATTTAAATTTCTTATTTTTACTGAAACAACCGAGTTTATTTATGCTTCATGGTTTTAATAACGCGTATTATTTAATGAAATTCCTTATACACGGTGATTAAAATTATTTGATGTGATTATTTAATTTTCTACCCTGGTCTAAATATGAGTAATATATATATATATAATGTTATGTTATGTAATGTTCTATATAATATCCAAGGTTAGACGCACTTATTTAATACTCATATTCATGAAATATCTAATTTAAAACTAATGATAAACAAGATCGTACAAAATTTAATTACTGAATTAATATCGAATGCTATTTCAGTGTGATAGAGCTTTTTGAGATTTCAAATAGGTGTTTATTTAATTTAATTTATAAAAATCAAACGTAATTCCATTTGAGGAAGCTTCTGTGGATTGTATCAAATGTTTATGTTCACTATTTGAATGGACACTACTGTTAAAAGTAAGACATACCACAATATCTAAAAAATTAAGTCATTTAGCATGTTTTAGTAGAAATAAGTAGTTATAGGATGTAAAAATAATGTTTGTTTAATATATGTTCACTATATGTATGTTTATTATAAGTAATAGGTACCATAATATCTGAAACAGAATCATTTAGTATGTGATGTTAGAAAATAATTGTAAGTTAAAGGAAATATTGAAAACAAAATGTAACCAATAGAAATAGGACCAAGTGATCAGAATGAAATGTTTTGGAAGAGTTATTAGAAATGTTTATAAATAATTGATCAAGGAGTGTAACTTTATTAACTTTATAGATATAGTAGGCAAATGTAAAATTTTTAAGAGATCTCCTAGGTGATAAGGATATAAATAAATAGGCTTATAAAATTTGTAATATACAGAATAGATGTGTTTTACCTGCTCTCGTGTTTTATTCAAGTATTAACAGCTGAAGCTAGTTGAAAGAGTAATTCTGAAGTTAAAAGAGTTTGTGCAACGGGTAGTAAATTTAAAAGGTTTATACAACCATTAGAAGCACAGAAGATTATTTGTTCTTTAAGTGAAATGTATTTGGCTTCCAAGCTGATGTGAATTGAGGTACCGAGAGCTACAAATAGTCCAGAAGATTCCATTATTATGAGCAGTGTTCCCGCAGTGATAGTTTGAACGAGTCCTAGTTAGATCGCCGATTCTGAGTATAATTTTTCATTATAACATCCTTTTAGTATTTCTAAAACCCGAAATTAAAGCGTGAAATTTTAAATACAACATATTAAAACTTAATTTAACAGGTATTGGGTACATCCAAGTTTTGGTGGTCTGCATGCAGTCAAGGGTCCATTCTTGTAAACACAGGCGGACTTCAGTGGAATTATACAGGTATAAAATAAAGTAGTTTTTATAATTGTAACACCTAAAAAACTGTGGTATTCATTGAAATCTAAAAATTTTTATCAAACGTTAAGCATTCTAAACCTTGTTTACTGTCTGAATAAAATTGGTAGTAAAAATCACACCCAGTTTTAGAGCAAGTATATTAAAAACTAACTAGAGGGTGCTGTATCTGGCAGTGGTTAAAATATAGGCATACAGTTTTGTACCCACACTGTTTATTATTATTATTTAAATTCATTAAAACCTGAGATAAGTTTCAATAAGCCGTGGCATATTATTGGTTCACAACCAAGTTTACTTTTATCCATTTATTAAATCAATATAACAAAGAACAGGCCAAAATATAAATACAGATAAATATTAAGGAAACGTAGCAGACACGAGATATATATATTAATATATATATATATATATATATATATATATATATATATATATTGACGTGATAAATTCCACCAAGATATAAAAGAATCTGGAATAAATAAAATTTTTAAAAGTTCACGGTTACAGTATAATACAAGCTTACTTTTTTGCCAAGCGAAAATGCAATTCCGTGTGTGTAAATAATCACCTTGTGTAATATAAGCGTATTGTAAATGCAAAGCAATTAATGTGCAATAGTGAAAAACACACTTTCCGTGTATTTAAAAGCCCTATTTCGTATCAATAATACAGCCGTGTAAGTCGTACATGTAAAAATAATTAATCGTTAAGAAATAGTGTAAAAACGCATTTATGTCAACTTTATACCTTATGAAAATTAATCGATTTCATGCGTAAATACAAAGCCATTTATTTTCACATATTAATTATCATATAAACACCTTTCCCGTTGCATAATTTACCGTAAAATTTACAATCAATCTTGATAACGCTCTAATCTTTTTAAAATAATTTTGTATATTAAAAATACGTTTAATTTTATCGCCAAGGCAAATATATTTTTTACAATCGTTAAGAATGCAAATCGTTTGCATGAAAAAGCAATTAAAGCTTTAACAAAATAAGCCAAACTGAATTTGTATAACATAAGTTCAATTTTAAATAAAATTTTGAGAGGAATAGACAAAGGATGCGTCATCTGTACTTAGAACAACGTAAATACCTAATTAATATAGAAACATCTATTTAAAGAATCTGCGGGAACGTTAAAAACCCATAAAATAGATAAAAACTATTTATTATCTTTCGCGTTACTACTGGATTAGTATGCGACACCACAATAACCTTAGGTGTTAGAGAAGGACGAGGCAGCGCACGTCACTAAGAAATAAATCAAGCTAATGAGGTAATAAAACGAGGAATTTCTAAAAACTTGCATGAGAATGAAATTCCGTACGGAGTTCGAAAATTCTAGAAAAGATAAATTGTATATAAATAGGAAATTTTATTAAAGAGATTCATTTAATACATGAATACGTCGCTAAAATGTCACTTTGAGAAGAAATTGTTTTAAAGTATGCAATTCACCTACCGCAATCATTAATTACCATTATGTAGTTTTTGAAGGTAACCTGCGTAAAAATGGAAATTGTTATATGCAGTTATTTGATTTTGTAATATATTGAAGATGGAAAATTCTTCAAGATAAAAAGCTACATTAAAATTTAATTCAATAATTAAACCGAGCATACACATTGGTTTCTAAATGGAGATTTAAATAATATGGAAATCTCGTGAGCTGATTTTGAACGTCAATTTTTAAAATAAAATCAGAAGATACTTATGAAGGAATAAGCACTTTTTGGATTTTTGGTGGTATTACTTTTAGAATATTTTGTTTGTAATTAATATTTGAGTATTTGTAATTTAATTTATGTCCTAACTATAAAATATTTCCTTTTCTGTGATAGGAAAAAAATTTGACATTTAAGGTTTTTTGACAGGTAACAAAATGTCACTTTTTATGAATTTACTTTTTCCCCGGGAAAAAATGAGTACTTTTTCCCCGGATATGTTCAAATAAATAAGAACACGAAGATATTTAATTTAAAGCCGGCTCCACACTTGTAACATTCGGGCGTAACTTAACATTGTATCATAACTTCGTCGCGTTCCAAACAACCTATATAAACAACTTAAGTAAGTAAATTTTGAAACCACTCGCAGAATTAAATTGACAGATATTTGATTACTTGTTTAAAACTTCAAATTTGACATCGATTGATTTTTTAAGTTTAATATATTGTAATATTTTTTTTCAATAATAAATCATCGTTTTGCCTGTTACAGAAAAAAATAGTGTATTATACACGGGTAAAAATGTAAGATTTTAATTCTCGGCTCGAGCTAAAATCTAGTACTTTTTTCCCTTGTATAATAAATAACTATTTTTGTACGAGATATTTACCAGAAAAGTTTATGGTCAGAGTTCGACTATCTATCAAGGAATTTTTGGCCAAAACAAACCTATTACGCGTGGGAATAAAAGCCAGGTAAACTATCCACAAGAGAAGAGATTTTAGTTCTGTAAATTGTAAGCACAAAAAGTGAGGAACATTTTTAATTAAATAAGTACCTGTTAGGAATAAGATTATGTTTGTAGGAAGCTATGCTGTAAATGTTCTATATTTTTTTGTATGAGAGCAAATATTTTAGGCTGTATAGATGCTTTGTGATGTTGCCGTGTTTGATTTTAGGCAAAGAAAAGTTAGAAAAAAAAGTAAGTCAGAAATTTCAAATTTTACAAAAAGGTTTGTTTGGAATCAAAGTCAGCTAGCAGCACGTACATTAGTGCCCGTGAACTTTCAAGGTTCGATGGCAAACCCAAGGACTGGATTTGTTGAAACCACAAAAATGTGTGGCTATTCAAACCAGGAAAATATGTTTCGCCTTCAAAGGTGCTTATTAGGCAAGGCATATGAGTTTGTCAAGCGGGATCTTATGCATCCGTCCAACAATCCTAGCGTCCTATCAACATTGCGAATGCTTTACGGTCGACCGGAAAATATAATTCACACTTTAATCCACAAACTGCGTTCACTAACATCACCTAAATTAGATGATCAACAAGGAATTGTCGAATACGCCGTTGCTATAAAAAATTTATGCTCCATGATATCTGCATGCAAATTACCAGATTACTTCATGAATCCCACTCTGCTTCAGGAACTCTTCCTTTCTGAGTTTGATAATTGGATGCGCAAGATAGCCGAGGATGCTAGTTCTATCTCAGTCGTACCCTTTCTTGATGCAAAGAAACCGAGTGGTCGTATTAACGCTCACTCTATAGAGGCAAAAGAATTATCACAAAGTAATTCTAAACAAAAACTATGCATTTCTTGCAAAGGATCATGCTCAATAATTGTAGAGTCTAAAAGGTTTGCCAATCTGGACTTATCTAACCGATGGTTAATTATTCGTAAGAGTCACGTATGTCGCACGTGTTTGGAGTAGCACAAAGGTGTGTGTACTTCAAAAGGTGTGCTCATTTAGACATCATCGCCTTCTTGATAATTCCGCACGCGGACTGTATTACACTGGCTACAGTAGAGGAGGCTGAATGCAACACGCATCACGATCGATTAACGACAATTTTATATAGCGTAATTTCCATTAAGCTTCTTGCAAGTGGCATCAGTGTAGGAGAATACACCTACCTGGATGAAGGATCGTTATTCCCATTAATTGATCAAAACGTAGTGGATTGTATTCAAGCGCCATTGCGTCTTAAGTGGACAGTTGGAACCTGCTGTAACGAAAATGTCTGTATTGTAGCCGATTTAAAAATATCAGGTTTTCACGCAAAAACAATAAAATACAAGGTGTTAGAATGGCGTCCGCGCTACAGTTACCAATTCAATCACTCACTGCGGATGTACTAAAAAAATATCTTCATCTCAAAGGTATACCAGTAGAATCATACAAAAACGTTCGCCTTCGCCTACTAATTGCCCTAAATAACTAGCATTTAAGCTGTGTACTAAAATTACGAAAAGGCGTAGCGGGTCAACCCAATGTCACAAAAACTAGGTTGGGTTAGGTAATTTATGGACAATGTAAAAAACAGTTAGGAGGTTGCGAAGATGTCGGACAACACAGGATTCGTATTTGTCAATGTATAAAAATGGACTGAGAAATGCAAGAACAGTTGAAACAGTTTTTCACAATTGAAAATATGGGTGTCAACAAACCAGCAACCGCAATTCAGAGAATATACAAAGACAGGTGGAGGAGTACTTGAAAAAAGGATATGCAGCAAAAATTAAAGGCGGTCAATCGCATAAAAGTAAAGCTGGAGCAATCAAGACACCAAGGACATCGTTTTTATCCATATTTCCTGTGATCAACTCTAACAAGCCAAATAAAGAACGCATCGCATGGGATGCAGCACCTAAAATTGAAAACGTTCCCTGAACAGTTTTCTCTTAACTCGACCTGATCTACTTACACCGTTGATTTCTATCCTGTACAAGTTCAAACAAAAGACTATAGTAATTGGTGGATATATTAGAGAAATGTTCCACCAGATAATTGTGGATGAAGAGGATTAAGACACTCTAAGGTTTTATGGCGCAATTGCGAGAGTGAAAAACAGCTAGACATTTACGTCATGAAGGTCATGTCGTTTGGAGCAGCATGCTCCCCATACTGCGCCCCATATGTGAAAAATCTGAACGCATCACAATTTGCAAAAGATTATCCAACTGCTTCTAAGTGATAATAGAAAATCACTATGTCGATGACTATTTAGATGTGAGATGTTGAAAATTTTAAGGACAATATTTGATCCTTTGGGCCTTATAGCACATTACGTTCTTTACATTAAGGTGGCATTACAAAAAGCATGGCGATCTGGTACCGATTGGAACGAACACATCAAAGACAAACAATCGAAAAGTGGAAGACCTGATATTGAGTAATTGTCGATTCTAAGATGCTACAATCACTGCATATCACTTTACAACAAATCGAACTACATACATCCGTGGATGCCAGTGAATCTGGGTATGCTGCAGTTAGTTACTTCCGAATGGTAGTTGTAGGTAAGGCTTTGTGCGTTCTAGTAGGATCAAAAATCAGAGAGACGCTGCTTAACATCTATCAATACGCGCTTGAAATTCCAAGCGACTTTGTTAGAAGACAGGTTGGCCAAAAATCACTCTATACAAATTTGTAAAAGTGGTTTTTGGACTGACTCCAAAGACGTCATACGCTGGATTTTTTCTGATCATAGGTGGTACAGCCAGTTCGTTGCACACCGGATCAGTGAAATACTTGACCTAACTAATCTTAAAGAATGGAGATGGCTGCCTACAAAATATAACGTGGCTGACAATGGCACATGTTGGAGAGACACTGAATTTACTTGTGATTCGTGCTGGTTTAAAGGACCTGAATTTCCATAGAAAACCCAAGAACAATGGCCTACGATGAAATTTCATAAAAGTGAATCGTTGGAAGAAATTCGCGCAAGCCATTTTCACGTCAATGGAGAAGACGAAAATGCAAGGTCTTATGAGCATGTAATATGTCCTGAAAAGTTCTGAAATGAAGAAAACTACTACGTAGCGTTGCATACGTTTAGATTCGTAGACAATTTAAAAGAAAAACAATGCAATAGAGTGAGAGGTCCTTTAAAGTTTATTGAAATTCGCAAAGCTAAAATAATGCTTTGCAAACAGATACAGAACGATGCCTATAAAAAAATAATTTTAAGAACTACAGTGTGCAACACAAAATCATGAGGATTCAGACCATTCTATAGGAGTAAAAAATATTGAAAAACAGCTCGATTTACGAGCTAGATCCCGTCATTAACAATAATAATGTACTACGTGTCGGTGGCCGATTAAATGCTATGTCTTGCATTACAGAATCAACAAAGCATCCTATAACTTTACCACGAAATGATCACATAACCCATTTAATTATGGACGAATTTCGCTGCAAATCTCTTCACATCGATCACGAAACTGGTATTAACGAATTTCGTCAATACTTTCACGTAAGTCGATTACGTGTAGCAATGAAGCAAGTTCGGCGTAAATGTCAAATAATAAATAAATAAATGTCAAATATGAGCGCTAGACCAATAGCACCGCAGAGGGCAGACTTACCGCCAGTACGAATATCTTCCTATTCAAGACCATTCTCATTTGTAGGAATAGACAACTTTGGTTTAATGACAGATAGCGTAGGCCTGAAAAAAGTAAAATGCTACGATGTGTTATTTACTTGCCTCACTATAAGAATTATTCATCTTGAGCTTAGCACACTCACTAACCACTAGTTCATGTATGATGGCTATACCGAATTTCATGGCTAGAAAAGGAACGCTCAAAGAAATATGGAGTGATAATGGTACGAATCATAAAGAAGTGCGCAACGAATTAAGACGTAAACTTGAGGACTTGAATAAAACCCAAATGTTCGATGAATTTACCATGGCAAACATTAAGTGGGATTTCTCCCGCCGGTGTCGCCCCACATGGGTGGTGCATGGGAGCGGATGGTACGATCAGTTAAAACCAGTGTTTGTAGGTTGACAACCGAGGAAAACGTATCCGATGAAAAGCTAAAAAATGTTTTGTTGGAAGTGGAGTTCATCATTAATTCTCGACCATTAGCGTACACATACCTGTAGATGATGAGTTTTCAGAAGTTCTTACCACGAATCAGGCTCATCAAACGGGGTTAAGAGTCTATCAACGAACAATGTTGACGTAACGTCTTTAAAGACAGGTTGGATCTTTATTCAACAGTTGCTTGACAAATTTTGGAAACGATGGGTCAACGAATGTCTACCAACTTTAACTCTAATATCAAAATAGCACGACAAAGTGAAGAATATAGAGGTAAATGATATAGTTGTGATCGTCGATCCTAAAAGTCCATGAAGCTGTTGGCCTAAAGGCAGAGTTCTGTGATTAGTGCTTGGTAACAATGGGCAAGTAAGATCAGCAAAGGTGCAAACCTCTAACGAAGTATACGAGAAATCTATTGTAAAATTAGCAATTCTCGAACTACAGAAGAGTGAACCTGTGGCCAGCCATTAGGTGTACTGCGGGTAAGTGTTACGGGAAACACTATATTTCACTTAATTACAAATTTATTTGTCTTTATAAAGTTGCCAGTTAATTTTTGCAGTGGGCTTGAAACTTCAAATAATTTTTCTGACACTTCACAAAAAAATACTTAAATGTTAATTTGTTCATACTATAAATAATTGACAAAGGTCACAAATGTAGGTAACCTGAAAGTTTGTTTAAATAATAAACATGTTTAATTTTAAGAAATTTGCAATTCTCTCCATATTGTCAAATTCTAAAAGCAATATATAATATTAGCCGAATACGATTTTGAGTATTACAAACCATTTCTGATAATTTACAGTATGTCGAACCAACAGTAGCAGTAAACACTGTTATTGATTAGCTTAAAATAATTATGATCAGCTCAATTGTAATAGATTATTGTCAGTGGATAAATTTCAATGTGTTTGCGAATAAACAGTTTTTTATATTCGAACAATAGTGATCTGCAAATTCAAGTTTGTTACAATATGGTTAGCAGCTAAGGGAAAACTTAAAAAGGCGTCTATATGTATAGTACTCGTATAAAGAATACATTTGAGTGCATATCGAAATATTTTAAAAATTGTTTTACAATGTCAAATTCATGATCGAAAACCTGTAAATATGTAGGTGAATTTCAACCGAATTGATGATTTAAGTTACACGATAGCTGAAGGTTAAGTTGTGTGATTGGAAAAGAACAAAGCCTGCAACAATTAAAGGCAAGCCAGCGGTTAACAAATAAAAGTTTGTCTCCAAGTTGTAACATATATTATTGCCGAGATTTATTAGCACGTACATTCCTTAACTTACTACACTTAGTGTACCAATTATTTAATGCAATAATTAATTTCTTAATATTAATTACTATTTAAACTATTATTTAAAATGAATAATAAAAACTCATGCTTTATCGTATGGTTGTTTAAACCTTGCTCAATATGACAGCTACGTACGGTCATTTCGTTAGTTCGTCAAATCGGATGGAGTTCGCTCTCCGTACTTAAAACAGATAACATGGGTTTAAGTAGCAACCCAGAGATATGCGTATCGCTTTTTGATTATTACCGTTAAATAGGAAGGTCCCGTATAATGTTTGGTTTCTCTGCTAGCGGTAATCTGGTAAGAGTATTTAATGCATTATTCTAATTTGGTTTCAATTAAAACGCATTTTCTCTAAGTTATAGTATTAAGAAAATTTATTTGAGCTACACGGTCGGATCTTCGTCAAAAAATACGATGTCTTGCATTACGTCGTTTCAAATTATTAGTATGTGAAAGGCAAATAATAAATTTAATTGGGAAGTTATCTTTAAGAATAAAGAAAAACAACATAAGTATTCAATTCCTAGTTTAATCGCAGTTCCGGGAAATTTCTGTAAGAAGTTGCTTGTTTGCTTCTTCAATCCAAAACATATGGCTACGCCGGTTGCTTTGTGACCTTCGACATTTGTTCCACAATTCAAGGTAAGCGATTAGTTTTATACATGCTGTCCGATGGCCTGTTCGTTTTGAAGTTTGATAAGTAAGTCACTATCACATTTACACGACAAGTAAACTCTAATAAATGTTTAATTATATTTTGATGCAATAAGTATTTCCGTTCAAAGTATTAATGATTACGTTTAATTTAATATTTATAACTTAAAACTGTTTTTTTTGTACAGACTAAGTGATTAATTATTAAAAATTTGAAACTTAAGTAAATAATCAACAGAATTCATACCCTTGGTTATGATTTAGTATAAATTTTTGTATTATACTTTCAGACAGCTGAGTATTCCTAAAATTTGCAGAATGGTTGTGTGCCTGCTTATACAGATCCGCATATCAAAGGACGTTATAAGTGTAGTTGTATAAAAAGTTACTCTTTTTATATGAATTTAGTAGGAAAAGTGTATTTCACCAAAACTAAATTCCTTGTCATTTTCAAAAAGCTTTTTTTATGAATATTTCTTGTACATGAAATTATTAAACATAAGAAGAAATACAGATTTATTAAATAAATACTTAAACTAACTTTGCTGTTTTAGTTTGGACGAGTGCGTCCAAATATAGAAAACTTAATACAATTTTTTGATATATATATATATATATATATATATATTGTGTGTGTGTGTGTGTGTGTGTGTGTGTGTGTGTGTGTGTGTGTGTGTGTGTGTGTGTGTGTGTGTGTGTGTGTGTGTGTGTGTGTGTGTGTAAAATGTTTCTTGACCTTTAATATATATCTTGACCTTTATATATAAGGAGACTAAATATTAATGGTGACCTATTGGTAATCACTTTGCAGTGTCTGTTATCAGGTTTGGTCAATAATACTACTTGGTTTCTACGTTAATAGGAGTTTGAAACGAATTTTTGTAATCTCATCTTACAGTAGTCTTCAAGTATCAACATTAGAGTCGTATGAAAACAATTATAATTTATTTACAGGAAGTAATGTTATATATTGTTTCTTTTGCAATAGTTGGGTAGTGAGAGCAGGTCTCTTATTTACTTTTGTTGCTCTAACTATATTGGTTCATTTCAGATGCTGCGTTTTCTTTTTTGATAACTGTGTTAACACAGCGAATGCAATAATTTTCTCTGAGGATTTTTAAGTTCTTTCTTAAAACACATCTTGTTTCTTATGAGCCTAGGGCTTGGTTGCATTCTATTTAGTATTGTTGTAATTTTAGCATTTATTTAGTATTGCATGGAGTATAGCCTCTGAAGACCCATGCCCATCGCTCATTGCGTTACCCCTAACTACGTTAGAACACTGCCTTTTCTTTAACAAACACTCTTAAGAAAGGATTTTTGTGGCCACCTACCCACTTCAAGGTGGGATTACAAAAAAAAGTTTCAAAATGCGCTACTGTGTCTAATTTTCGAAGAACTCTCTTACAGACAAAGCAACTGTACGCTTCAAAATCCGGCTTCATTAAGACAGTTAAATTTTATTTTTTCCTCTGTTCAAATGGAGAAATTGAAATATATTATAATATTTACAAACATATTTATGGAAGTTTATTTGAAAAGCAGTCATGCTTCTTTTAATAAAAGCAGAGGATTTATTTGCGCTCTTTGTTCAGTTTTCAATTATACTTATACGTGGCCATGGAAACCCCTTGAAGCTACCTGCCTGTTTACAACAGCATCTAACGAAAATATGTCTAAATTAATGAAAGTGTCAATCATCTTTCCGGACGAAATGACGTGATACGCAAATAATTGGGGCATCTTAATTAAATAATTCACGGCTCTTTGTATTCAATACAAAGTTCGTTGCTAGTTTTGTGTAGCAAATAAAGCGGTTTTATGGTGTTCTCATACTTTTTGTGCTTGCTTATTTTTTTGCATAAAATTAAAATTTAATAACTTTTGGCATTTGCATAATTTTCTTGACCCATAACTGAAATCGATAAAAAGGAATCTTAAATTACTTTTAAAATGTTGCAAATATATTGGTTTTAATAAGGTACTTTTAAACATTTATTCTTACAAGGTATTTAAAACGTGACAATATTTGGAACTTTGTAAAAATAACTTTTAATCAGAAAGTATATATTTAACTCCTTTAAAAATTATATTCATCTTTAGACATTATAAAGAAAGCAAACGCGTATTTTAATTATTTTCTCGTGCGTAGAGCATTTGACTTTGTTTTAAGAGTTGCAAAACACAACATTATTCTAGAATTATCTGGTACTTTATTAATAGACAAATACATCATCATTTACTACTAAAAATCAATTAGTTCACATAAATAAATGAAAACTTCGATACAAAGAAACGCGCGCCCATTACAAAGTTGTAATATAGAACCGAGATAAGATAACGCGGGTTCAACTACTCTATGCATTACAATACTAATGAAGGAGATAGTAGCAGATAACTTCGTGCATTAGACAAGGATAAACGGCACGTTTTACTGCATGCATAAACCACGACATTTGACACTAATTAGACCATAAAGCGCGACATTTCCGGAAATATTACATCACGTAGGTGACTAATTCTCTAAGTGGATATGGAGAAATCTTTGAAATGTGACGTGTAGAGATAATTTAATATAAAAGCCGAAACTTGATTAGAACCATTCGTTCAGTCCTAAACCAAGCAGTAAGTATGTAAATTTGAACTCATAGTTTGAGCGATTTATAATATTACGACATGCAATAAGCACCGTAGAACTTTGCATAAATATGAAACTTATAAATTTGGGTAAATTCAAATAGGGAAGTTATCGAATGCGATTATTTGACGAAACATCATTTGTATTGTAAAAATTCTATGAAGGTTGAACGTTCTTCGGTACAAGAGCTGCTTAATTATAAATAAAAGCACTTTGAAAAATTAATACTCTAAATGGAAAATATGAATTATCTTGTTCACTAAGATTTTAACATCAATGTAAAATGGATTCAGGAGGTATGTAATATCATTGTTTTGAAGATGAAATTTTGATGAACGCTAAGGTATAAAACTTTGGTTCTTTGTTAATTATAAAGATAATTGAATATTTTGTAATTTAAATTTAGAATAAGTTCTCATTTTATTATTTGGAAAGGGGATAATTTGAATCAAATTTTGACCTTTGACTTTAATAAATTATCCGTGACAATTATTGGCCAATCAGATTCACGAACGTCGTAATAAAAGCATCGGCAAATTATGCACTTATTAATTAAGGAAGATATATTTCACCTGTTAACAAAAATTAGGTATGAATTTTAATTATATTCTGTATGAACTGGAACTGTGAATTGTTCTATAAAGTGTTTTATATGAAATAAAAATGTTTTTGAATGTGTAGAAGTTTACTTGAAATTGCTGTTTTATTTCATTTTGTAAATTCCATAGCTTCCGTTGGGATGGCCAGGCAAAGAAAATAAAAGGAAGGTAAGATAATAATTTCAAATTTTTCGTTGCCGTTGTCACAACAATATATGACCGGGTGCCTATATCGTTGGGAGCCACAAAACGTTTTGATTTGGGTACAGCCGAATTGCATTAATGAGGATGCAATAGAAAATATGACATTGCTATCTTACCGTGTCCTTTTCCTTGCCTCGCTAGTTCAGTAAAAAATATGTTGTGGATTTTATCAAAACAAATAGAACAGAAATTTCAAAAAACATCTATGAACAGTCTTCTATGCATTCAAAAACATTTTTCTTTTATACATATTATCTAAAGTATCTCTCGCATTCAACAGATACAAATAACGCTTATAAAAACAATCCATAGCTTAAGTTTAGACAGAAAATCTTACCTAATGACTGCTCACTTAGTAAAATAATCTTCACCTTATCCTTTTTAACAAGTACAGAACCCAAACATCTGCTGTGTGAGTTATAAAAATTCTCTTTAAAATTCTCGGGATAATTTACCTATCCTTTTACTACCTCGGCTGTCAGTGTAGTTGGCCAACGACACTGGACATTTATGCTTCGAACTCTGACCTCAAAATTACTGAAAATTATCCCTTTGATAGATAATTTTTATAAAATTAAAAAAAAACAAAATTATACTTGCAGTTGGTATTGTCAAATAGCGCTTACCAAAATAACATTTGTATTATAAATAATGACGTTGAATACTTCCTGGTTCTATTTCAGATTGCCCTTTTTCAATCTTGACATAGAAACATCAGTTAGCAAAGTACGTTTAATTTTAATAGATTAAAATTAGCAGTTGTTTTTGTATCAAGGTTATATATATCGAAGATTGTTTAATTTTTGTGTTATTCTTAAAAATAATTATTCTTTATAATTGTTTATAGTGTGGGAATTTCAGGGTACTGTGTAAGCTATCTCAGAATATAAATAAGTGGAAGTACGTGTCCAACCAATTTCGAGACAGAAATCCTAAT
Source organism: Platerodrilus igneus (assembly GCA_036346225.1). NCBI lineage: Eukaryota > Metazoa > Arthropoda > Insecta > Coleoptera > Lycidae > Platerodrilus > Platerodrilus igneus. The sequence continues at coordinate 3,152,495 of JARFIW010000325.1, read as the reverse complement.
GACGAAAAAATAAGCGCAGATAAATCTGATGATTAGTATAAACAACTAGTTGTTGGTTGCGAAATATCTGCAACTAATGTTAATTGTGCGAAAGGATATATTAGAAAAAATATCAAATCGGCAAATGTTCAAGTGCTGGATGAACTTGGCAGCCATAAGCTACTTACCCCCTTCACAACCCTACATGTGATTTTCCAATACTCCATCCGAATGTAGTACATTGGCCAAGAAACGAGTTTTTTCTTACCTAAAAGATTTTGAATTTTGCCGAACCCGTGCTGTTTCAAGCAAGGTAGGGATCTTTAACGTGAGTAACAACACACACACACGGGACCTCCATTTTACCTCTCATCCGAACAAGGGCGTATTTTTGTGAAAAATGCTCGTCTAACATTTTTCAAGCGGACCGTGCCGGGATTCGAACCCGGGACTTTGGGCGTAGTAGTCATACGCATACTAACTACGCCATGGAGCCGCCTCCCCTTCACAACCACTGAATGTTGGAGAAATAGGGTATATAATTGTAAAACAATAGAAGCGTACCAAACTGCATCTAACAAGAAAGAGCAACGCCTATGATCAAAGACAACAAACATAGAAACAAGAAGAAAATTGTTGAAAGCATGTGTGTGAGGCACAGCACAGTGTGTCTATGAAATACGGGCAGTAGGAAAAGCAGACACAAAAACGATAGCAACCTTTTGGAATGTTGTACTTCAGATGTATGAGGATGATAGCATGAACAAACAAAGTTAATGACAAATAGGTCATAGAAATAGTAGGGGAATAAAGATATCTGTGGGAAAAAATAGGAGAAATAGAAGGGCAGAATACGTTCTAAGGCGTTTTTGGAGAATAGTATTGGATATATTACAAGCAGATATAGGAAAAAGAGATAGATGTAGAGTGATAGAATAGTGATAGTAGAATAGAAAAGTGATAGATGCAGACTGTGCAAATTTCAGGAAAATGTGTAGGTTAGTTCAGAATAGGAAACAATGGGGGTACGCGGCTAACCAGTTCCAGGACTGAAGAACTAATGATGATAAACTCTGATTCAGATCCTTTTACACTAACGGAGTTTAAGACTTTTTTAACAAATTAAGCTAACTTATTACACGTTGAATCCCAGTTTACCAATACTGTATGTATGTCACATATTTAATAAGTTACGTTTGTAAAAGTAACATGAATGGCGAATTTATTAATGAATCGCCGAATCGCTAAATCTCAATTCTTACATGTTTTTGGCAGAACGTGAATTAAATTAATCTAATATTGTAAGGATAAAGGGATGAACCAATGATATGGAATTCACCTACCTTTAATGACTGCGATCTTGATTCTACGCTGGTCGATCAATGTAACGAAACTATTAATTGATTGCGGACTGTAGTAATGTTAGCACACGAACCGATTATACGGCACTAATTACTGCAAAATAACCACGACAACATATTGCGTACATGTGACGCTTGCTACGACTTTCGAAGCACTGAAATTTCTGTCCTTTCTCACCATTTAGTCCCTTTTCTTGTAGGTAGGTAGTGGATAGAACCGGATTATAGGAAGGGGTTAAGTACTGTTAGGTTAAAGGATAAGCGACATTAATTAATATCTATAAGCTTAAGGTAAAACGTGTAAATAGGGTAAATAAGCCTAAACATACCGCCCACCAAAATAAGTGTGAAGCAACTTATTTTAAAAGTAAACGGCAACAAATACTTATACGTATACACTTACGAAAAATACTAAAACTATTTTTACAAAGGAAGAGGACATAGTTTAACAAGTGGTCTTTTGAGAAAACCTTGCATTGTTTTCACACCTGCCACGCGGCTAATGTTGTCTGAACCAACATACAGCTTTTCTATGCGCCCTAATTTCCAATGTAAAGGTGCGACTTGATTGTCATGAATTAAGACTAACGTTCCAATTTTCGCCTCAGAAGTAGGGTAAACCATTTTGCCTTCTGTTGCAAAGAATGCAGATATTCATTACGCCAACGCTTCCAAAATGATTGTTGGATGCGTTGAATAAGTTGCCAACGATCTAATTTTGATATTTCCAACTCAAGGAGAACTGGATCGGGTATGACAGAAACAGGCTCTATATTCAAAAAATGGGACGGACTTAAAATGAAAAATCATTCGGATCTGAGCTCATGGGGCACAGAGGCCTTGAATTTAAAATGGCTTCAACCTGAATTAAAACCGTGTTTAATTCCTCGTATGATAATATCTGGTCGCCAATCACTCTTTTAAATGTGTCTTGACAGACTTAATTCCAGCCTCCCACAACCCTCCAAAATGAGGAGCTGAGGGAGGATTGAACACGAATTCAATTCCTTCAGCATGCGCTGATTCCGTCATCAGTTGCGAGATTTCGTTCGATGCTCCAACAAAATTGGTACCGCAATCGGAATAGAGTTTTAGGCATTTACCCCGGCGGGCTATAAAGCGTCGTAACGCGGCTATAAAAGCATCCGCCGACAAACTTGACACAAGCTCTAAATGAAGAGCCTTTGTGCTGAAGCAAACAAATAAACAAATGTAAGCCTTTAGTGACCTTACACCTCGATTACGGCTGATGAGGATACCGAAAGGACCTCCAAAATCAACTCCCGTGTGTAGGAAGGCCTTTACAGAGGTAAACCTTGATGCAGGCAAATCACCCATCGGAGGACAATAAGCAATTGGTTTCACTCTAAAACATCGAATACAAGATTTTAAACACTGACGTATGACTCTTTTTGCTGACAAAATCCAATAATTTTGGGTTAGTAAAAATTGTGTGGCTTTAAGACCAGGGTGTAAGTATGTTTTATGGCAGTCCAAGATGATTAATTCTGTTAATCTGTAAGTGCGAGGAAGTACCAATGGAAATTTTGTTTCATATGGTAATTCCGAGTTTCTGAGCCGACCGCCCACCCTCAACAAACCACGCGAGTCGATAAAAGGGTAAGAGGTCGAAGATGTTTACTAATTACCTTACCCCGTTTAATATTTTCTATATCCTGACCAAATGATTCTTGCTGAATTCTCTTAATCAATAATTCCATAGCGTGTTGCTGAGACACAGACACGTTATCCAAATTCCCACCAACTGCCTGTCTAGAAAATTGTAACTTACGAACAAACTGGTAAACATATGAAACAATTCTACATATTTTTGTAGATTTGAAAATCTCTCTAGTAATGAAACTAAAAAATTATCTGTCACAACAACATTTAATACCAATGTACGTTTCTCCACATCTATTGGAGATGTATCGATTAACTTTGGCATGTGGGTAACCGGCCAATTTTCTTCTGGAAGTGACAACCATGGAGGGCCTGTCCACCATAACTGATGATTGACTAAATCTGATGCTAACATCCCTCTACAGGCGCAGTCTGCGGGGTTATCATGTGACCGAACATGGTTCCAAGATGCAGGAGGAACGCGATCCTGAATATGCGAAATCCGATTACTTATAAAAGTTTTCCAGTTATAAGATGACGATCGAATTCAACTAATTTCCAAAGCTTTACACTGTTTTTCAAAAAATGATTTCAATTGCTCGTATGTAGGTATTTCTTCATTATTTTCAACCTCAAATGCCTTTAAGAGGTCAGCATCAACCTTTTTGCTCAACAAATTAAACAATATTAAAATAAGTAAATCAATTTTTATTTGACGTAAACCTGACAAATTCTCTGTAAAACAATTCAACAAATCCCTAAGTTCTGTATGTGATTTTGCTTTCACCTTAGGACAATTTTCAAGAGCTGACCAATATGTATTGATAATCAAACGACGTGAGTCATAGCGTTGTACTATAACGGAGTATGCAATTTCATAATTGTCATTATTTATTGGTAGATGACGAATTAAATTTCTGGAATCTACATCCAACGCTTCAGTAAGAAATAAAAACTTTTCGATTGGTAATAACTGTGTATTTAAATAAATGAGATTTTTATACAAACTATGAAACGATTCCCAATGCTCTATGCGTCCAGAAAAGCTCCCAATTGCGACCTTTGGAAGTTTTAAATTACTGGTTATACCTATACCAGCGGTATCATACGACGATCTACTTGTAGAAAACGGTTTCGCTTCCTGCTTACTTTCAACCAAACTAACAAATTTTGCCCCAATAACTTTAATTGATATTAAAGTTTTATCCAATTCAATTCTGATTGCTGTAATTTGACTCAAACTGTCCGAATCATCCTCGTCTAACACACACCTTTTGTAGGATGCATCAAATTCTTCCTTTATCTCTACAGCTGACTGTACCATCATCGAAGCGATTGCTTGGTTTTCAAGATTATATTCCAACTTTGAAATACTTTCAAACAAATTTTCTATCCTATCCAAACACCCTTTTCCATCTACTATAAGACGGTCCATAAGCATCTGAGTCATTTCGAACAAAATAGCTATTCCCCTAAACACGAGTACCCTTGTCACAAAAATAACAAATCTTAAAGATGTAAACCCAAACTAATGATGAACATGTAACTACTCTACCAATTTTCAGAAACTAGCAATTATGTAGCTAATCCTGAGTGACACTTTAATTTAACGTTAAAAATGAGACTTGTGTTGACCACAACCCTTAAGATACCTCGAGGAATAACGGTTCTTTAAGCTCTCACCAAAATAGATTAGCGCAGCTTCAGGTATACAGTGCAAGTTCTTAGAACAGGGGTATCGCAATGATGTTTTTCCTATTTGTATACGCTTAATTTAAATTAACTGCTTTTTTTTAATGCACTTAAATTTTAAGAAGTAACTTTTTAAAATGCAACGGCATGCACAATATTATGAAATAAGCCTAACTGCAATTACTATTAATGTGTAAAACTGCCCTGATTACTCTGATTGTTTGATTAGATAATCAATTTTTATATGCAAATATTGTTACGTATTGATTTACAAGTCCATTATTAATTAGTATTAGTCATACACATTTTAGCCTTTGTTCAATATCGATGCAGTCATATTTCCTGATGACCAATTCTCACGAGAAAGTTAACAGGAAACATGAAACACGCACGATACGGCCAACCAAGAAATTCAGATTAGTAAACCAGTGGCAAACCACTATCTGTATGTTCTCATTAATATTAGGATGGAGCGTGTTTGCAGAAGGTATTGATTTTCAAGGCGCACACAAAAGTAGGGAGAAACAACTCTGAACAGTGTGATGATAGAGGTACTATGCAAAGATAGAAAACATAAGTAGACAAGGAAACCAGAAATGTAGAAATTACATAAACAAATTAGAAAGGGTATGAAAACAAGACTAGAGAATGTTATGATGAGAGTAGAAGCCAGATAATAGCATGTATGCGCAAATAGGAGGTGTGATTTTAATTGTTTGGGGGTGATAGGAGTGTTAAGGATTCCGAGAAAATTAAGACGGTTGGCAAAGTTAACGACTTTTTCGGAGTAAAGCCATGTTTGCGTTTGAAAAGTCTTGATTTTTGATGATGGTTGTATTTTGGTGCACGTAAATTTTAGGAATTGAGCAGCCGTTGGATAAAGTTTCAAGGAATGATTGTAAAGGATACGTGCAACTTGAGAGGGGTTTTGGTTATATAAACGCGTTGAAGGAGGTAGGCGCTCTCTTAGTTTTTGATTCTGCCGAATATTTCATCCTAGCTTCAAATTACGCGACTAGTGAATTACGAGATAATTACAAGTGTTTAAATGCACAAGTTGGTGCAAATTTTAAAACGGAGTGAACCGTAGAAAATTATTTTGATTTAATTGAATCAGCATGAACCGTAAGTAGCAACTTATTTGTAAATTGGATAAGGGTGCTAGCACTTGCTTAAAAGACGCGATTGTTATGAATCTCTAGCGACAGTCTTGAGAGTTTTTGGAATATGGTAATTTGGATGCCAAGAAAGTTCGAGAGATACTTGCAGTTACTAATTAGAAAGCAACAATGTGGAGCGATCCAGGTACGAGCAGTCGGTAGAGGAGAGCATCTTTAGAGGTGGTGATCTGGACGAAAAGTACTCTTCAGGTAATGAATCTTTTTTTGAAAATGTTGTGGTGGTGCTTACTTGTTGTTTAAACTTTTAGTGATTTTGGGGTATATATTGTGATGAATTTATGAACAGAAAATTAATTGATTTACCTTTGTAAAGGGAATATTTAAAATCTGAAGATGTAAATAGATGTATATGAAATAATCATGAATATTTCACAGATTAAAAGGTAAACGGGTCTTATATTTAAAATTTTCAGTGTTAAAATTTGGCACGCAAATACAAAAAGGTTTATATTGAGCTCACCATAGACCAGGGGAAAATAAAGTAAGGTTGTTAATTTGTCAGAATAAAAAGGGTTGTATTTTTGGTTAGAAGGATTTTTTTTATTCTTTTATTATTATTAAATACAAAGTTTAATTATGGATTTTAGAGCAGATGAGCAGTCGTGGTGAGTATCCCTGGAGAAGCTATGAGCAGAGCTAGCCGTGTGGTGTCAATTTTAAGAGCATCTTCAGAGGGTACATAACTAGAACATATCATGATCCAACGTTTAGAAACAAAATTTATTTAGATGATGAGTAGTGGAGTTCTTTACAGGTAATTTCACAGAATTTAATTAATCGACCCAAGCATTTGGGCACTATAAGAAGCAATCTTGCAACTTTTATGACGCCCAATTTTTGGGGCTCGATTTTATACAGGTGTAGATGCACAGTAATTTTAAGGCGCCCAACATTGGGGCTCGAAAGGAGAGTACGCAATAATTTTATGGCTTTCCAACGGAGGGGCTCAATTAGTTACAGCCAAGAGCTCATGACTATATATATATATATATATATATATATATATATATATAATCGTGTAAATTATATGTAAAGAAGGATAGATGAGTCAAGAGAGTAATTTAGTAAGGACCGTGTATATAGAAAACAAGGATAAATTATTTATGCTCCAATTTCATTAGTTTTGACCTTAAAACAAACGGATAATAGCATACATTTGTATTAATAAATCGTAATTTTAAAGTTGCATAGTGTGGAAGCTTTGTAGTACGTAAAAATTCAAGGATAATCCGAGTAAAATGAGCTTTAATATTCGAAGGTTGTAAATTGAGCATATCAAGTAATAAGGGAGAGCTTTTGTCTATATAAAATCGATAATGTAAACGCATATGTTCATTTAAACTAACAAAGCGTTCGTTAAAAACAAATCCTAAGAAAGATACAGGTTAAACAACATGGGAAAGTACAATTTCAAACTGGCAAACAGTTCATAGAAAGACTGACAGACAAATAAACAAATTCCAGAAACCAGAATGTACGTTGGAACATAATTCTATAGAAATTTGAGCTAACAGTCACAGCGAAGGCTGCGAAATAGCAGATGGTTTGAAAACAAAGCAGAAACGGGATATCAATAGTATTGGGTAAACGAGGATGACAAATAATAGACGTTGGATAGAATAGCTATATGAAGAGCGTGATAAGTTGTAGAGGCTAATTACAATATCGATTTTAAGTTGCTGTAGTGGGATTTTAACAAGGACAACGAATATGAGTTAGACGAGGATAACATAGTTGGATGATAGACCTACGACAGGGAATTGGTCTGGATTGGCTGATTGTAAATGGAGTGAGAGACATTTCTAGGAGGATTGTGACCGTTGTGCTTAATAGCCAGTGTTTCGGACTAAAGATAAGTGGAATGAGGAATTCTGAGCTTTAAAGACCGTTGTAGTTTAGATTTTCGGAATCGGTTAAGGTGGTGGTGTTTTTCGATGAAAATGGGGTACAGGAGGTAGATTTCAACGCTTATAAATACGCTAGAAGACGTAGAGGGCTCTTTAGTCCTTCGGTTTGCTTCAGATCTATATGGTAACATATACGTTGAAAATTTGTAAATCAATGGTAAGTTCAGTCCGTTTAATTTAAATTAAAAGTGTGTGAAAGCACGAGTAGGTGCTAAATTATAAAAGGTGCTGTAAGTACATTCGAATAACGAATAAAAGATGTTACTGAGGTAAGCGAGCCTAGTTATTTTTCTGAACGAGGGTGCTGGTTATATGGAAGGTTCAGAAGCTGACTAACATATTTGGACAATTATATGGGTAGATGTATTGAAGGCGTCTGCAGAGAATTGGATAACGTGTGGAAATGAGTTTGATGTACATATAGCAGAGAGAAGTTGGATGGCATGCAACGACGAGGTTTGGTTGGACGACATCTTCAGAGGTGACGGTGCAAAAGGCGTACACCAGGTAACGATGTTTGTTTCTTTTGTTATTGCTTGAACATTTGGTGCTGTTATTTTGTGCTGGAGTTTTGACATATTGGGTATTTTATGAACATAAAAGCTAATTTGAAAGTTATATGAAAAAGACAATTTGAGTTTATTATTTTCATATAAAGAGTAAACAGATCTTTAGAGTTGTTGAAAACAAAGATGCGATTTATTTATGCATTTAGAGTAACAGGGTTTATACTGAGCTCACCATAGACCAGAGTAAATTTCAATTTATGGTTTCAAGATAGGCCCATCTACTTGAACTGTATATAAAAATGTTGAAATAAATTAAACTCATTAAATTTAAATGGATTTAATGGTTGATATTGTAAAATTTTATGAAGATGTTTATATCCGATTTTGTAAATATTGAGCTGGTGACGTAAAGTTTTTGATTTGTATAAATACGAGGTTGTATGTTTCGTTGAATTATTTTAATGGTTATTTTATTTGGTAATCTAAGTGAGAAAGAGTAAACATAAAATGAGTAAGTATCTCTGAAGAAGCTGCAAGCAGAGCTAGCCGTGGTATGCTGATTTAGGGGAGCTTTCCAGAAATATTGGAATAATGGAATAATTTTTTTTCAGGAAAATTTATGACGGCCCAATTTGTGGGGCACGATTTTAGAGCTTAACCACAACAATTTTATGGCTCCCTACGCAAGGGCTCGAAAGTAATCCCGAAAACTACTGCAATATATATATATATATATATATATATATATATATAATATTTTTCTGTGGCTAAACTTCTGGGCTTTAAATTACACTGAACATTATTTTTTACTTTTTAGTTTAGCGTTTCTTCTCTAATTGCAAATGCATATATATCGCGCTTTTGATTATTTCGAATCTTTAGTTCATATTATAAATAATACTTTAATACGCAGCATTTAAAGCTTTTTTCATTTAATAGATTATTCTCATCTGTGTTTGGAATGGAACGACGTCTATTTCCAAAAGGATCTTTTGTAACAGTCAGGAGTGAAACAGGTATGAAAAATAGCATTCAAACTTCAATTTGAGACTTGCGTTACGCTAATTATAACCCACTGCTTTTGGTAGTTTAGCAAACTTTAATTCGTTAGATGCATTCTAAAAACAATTACAGCCCTAACTTACATTTTGCACAAAATCTATACCCCATACCTCTTTTTTAAAATAGAATATAATTGTTGATTTTTAGCAAATAAAATAAACCTTTTGATGTTTTAAATGCATTTATGAAAATTAAGTGTTTGACGAATGTCATTTTATGAAAATTTCAACAAAACAAAATCTTTAATTCTTCGATCATGAATGGTCGAAAATGCTTTTATATTAATTAAATTAATCTGTTTGTTGATGAGCGACGCCTGACTGAAACTACCGAATCGGGATATTTGTATGGTATTTATGAACTAGATACTACGTTAACTTGAAACTTCCGACTTAATACATCCGAATACAAGTGATGACCAAGACGTCTTTTTTCACGGTTTCTATACTATATCACTAATACGGATACATACATTGCAAAGCGTTTAACTATTTACAACTATGAAGTGCAGGAATAGTGATTATTATCTTTAACTGTCTGTTTTTTAAATTTCAGAGCCTTTCTTTATAGCAGAGTGTCAAGAATCCATATGTGTAGACGCTAATGGGAATAAAATAGTCAAAATAAAATGGCTTGACAGAACTAGAATCGCTACAAATGGAACGCTATTTACCTACGGTTACGAAGAAAAAATATCAACTTCTAATATCATTGGCTGAACCAAACTTATTAAAAAATCCAGATTTGTATTTTGTCTTTCTAATGAGGAAGAATACAAAATCATATTTGGAATGAAAAGCTCTGAAGAACAATGGGAGCATGATATTTTTGTTGCTGATAAAAAGAGTTATGTGGAAAATCAATCCAAAGAAGTGGATAATATGGCAAAAATAAATTGTAATTTGCAGAACATAAATGAAGTGAATGTGGTTACCTTGAAAAATTTCACAAAAATATCTAGCGCGTTTGTGTCACTAGCAGATACCCAAATATCTATGTTATCTAAATGGCAAACCACTTCATTTATCGATACTTCTGAAAGGAAGTGTACATACACGAAACAAAGCTCAATAGACCATGAGACAAGGATTCAAAAGGATAAGGTTGAGCACTTGCGTTTGGATTCCATAGACATATTAATTGAGGTTAGTGATACTAATACTCAGCATACGTTACCTAATACCAGTGAAATTGCGGTAATAGATATTTCAAATGATGAGGAATTTAAGATTTGTAATATTGAAATTGAAAAGGATACTGTAAGTCCATTAGAGTATGCCTCCAAAGTCGATTCTTACAATACAACCCGAGACAGACAGGAAGCTAATAAAAATACTTTGCAACAAACAAAAAGTGACAGTCTACAGAATATTTTGCCCTTGAACATATCAACAAAGAAGGAAATGGATAACATAAATAAAATGGAAGTTGAGGGAAATATAATGTACCAGAAATACGATACAAGAGGTTCCAGGAATAAAATTAATATTATTTCTAACATAATTATTAACACTGCAACAACTAAAGTCGATGCTCTAAGTAGTCTAAGCAATTATCACAAAGCCGATATTGTAAAAGAGTTACTGCCAGCTAATACTCCAGACAATCCATTTTCTTCATCCGGTTCTGAATATGTTCCGAGTCCTGCATCAGAGTCTAACGGTTCTTCGAAATATGAAGTTACTGACGGAATATATACAAACCAAGATAACGTTTCAGGATCCCCAGATAATACATCGTCGCTCACTACAAAATTTAAAGAAGCCAGTAATGCCTCAATTCCACATTCTACTTTAGATAATTTAGATATTTGTTCTCCTGAATTAATCAGTGAAAATAATAAAAAGGTTTATGTAGAATACTCTAAAAGAAACAATGTTGGAGGACGGATTTATGACAAACGACATTTTTGCTATTTCTGCAACAAATCAATTGGGAAAGTAACTAGGCATTTAGAAAGTATTCACAAGGATGAAGTAGAAGTTGCAAGACTACTGGCTTTATCGAACAGTGCAGATGAACGTAAAGAGGGCTTTTTGTGTCTTTTAAGGGCTGGAGATTACTATCACAATTGTGAAGTACTTTCAACTAGAACTGGTGAATTGATACTAAGTAGGCGTCCGACTAAAAAAGAACGACCAGAAATATGTTTGGAAGACTATGGACCTTGTCCAAAGTGTCTTGGCTTTTTTTTAATACAGAACATGTGGCATCATGCAAAATATAAATGCTCTTCTTTTCAAAATATGTCTCGAGAATCTTTAGCTAACTCTAGACAGGATATCAAAGGTGAGAGCTATGCACTTGTAAGCTCTTGGAGTCTACAGCAGCATCCGGAGATGTTTGTAAAAAACATTCTAGCTAAACTCAAAAATGATGAAGTTTCCAGTGTATGTAAAATGATAAAACCATAATTATGTTGGGAGAATTGATGTGTCAAAGATACAGTCAGCATCAGTATGATTTTATTCGTCAAACTATGAGACAACTTGGTAGATTGCTTCTTAAAGCAAAATCACATTCTCCAAAGTTGTCACATTTGAAGGATTTACTTCTTCCTGAAAATTTTGATACGTTAGTTTATTCAGTTAAGGACCTGTGCTTTTCAAGAGAAGGTACTATGCAACCACAAACTAACTCAGTTCCTTCACTGGCGTTAAAGTTAGGACATAGCCTTAGAAAATGTGCTCAAATTGAAAGAGGGGTTGCTTTAAGGAAAGGCGACATGGCAACTGACCACAAAATGAGAGCGTTTTTGGATATTTTGGCTTAGAATGGAACAGTAAAGTATCTGCGTCTGCATTACGAGCGCTTCAAGAAAGAAAGCTGAATGTACAGTTTCTTTTACCACTAACAGATGATTTAATAAAGCTTAATCAATACCTAGATAATATTATCGTAGATTTAACAAAATTTTAGAAACGAACATTAGTCTAAGGAGCTGGTCAAAGCTAGCTACTGCATTATTAGCTAGAATAATTCTATTTAATAAACGTCGTTCCCGTGAAGTTTCAAGAATGCTACTCAATCATTACGCTTGTCGGCCTAATTGGCACGAATCTGGTACTGAAGAATTGAAAAAAAGTCTTTCGCCTTTAGAAATTACTCTTGCAAATCGCCTAACGGTTGTCGAAGTTCCAGGAAAGTCAAGAAAAAATCTGAAAGTTCCTGTTTTATTGACAATTGAAATGAAGCACGGTATTGACAGACTAATAGATTCTAGACTTGTATGCGGTGTAGATCCCAAAATACTTACGTATTTGCACGGGGATCTATGTCTTTAGGATACATAAGAGGGCACGATTGTTTGAAAACGTATTGTAAAGAGTTGGATTTAAAAGAACCGCAACTAATAACAAGTACAAAACTTCGAAAGTATGTTGCAACGGTAGTGCAGGTTATTGACCTAAAAGACACCGAGGCAGATTGGTTAGCAAGACATTTAGGGCACGACATTAGGATTCATAGAGAATTTTATAGATTGCATGAATCGGCAGTCGAACTTACTAAGGTCGGGAGACTTTTATTGGCAGTTGACAAAGGAGATGCCAATAAATATGCTGGGAAGTCGTTATCAGAAATAAACGTAGATGGTAATATTTACAAAATGTCCGAGGATTTTAAAAATTAATCATTGGTTTTTAGAAATGTTAATAGACGATGTCAAAAATAGTGATGCCGATAGCGATTACGAGATCAGCGATATTCCAGAAACCTCAAACATTTCTGCTAATAGTGGTGCCACCAGTTACAAACGTAAGTTAAAAACTGTCTCATATTATTATATCAAATCATACAAAACATATTTGGAGTTTATTTAGTATTTATTCGATTTCTAATTTCTTTGAATTTAAAGAACATTAAGGTTCATTTTACCCTTAGAAATGCAGCATGCCGTTTTTACTTGTAACGGTAATACATTTTTATGATTTTCTTCTATCTCTCCTATTTGAGTTTGATCTAGCATCATAGTTTTGTTTTTATTTAAATTAAACATACTGTTGTCTTTAAAAGTGCAGTTTCAGTTGATACATGCAATTCTACTTGCCAGTGTTGATCCGGGTCACCGGATCATTTTAGGTTTGGGTGCTAGTGTCGATTTGTTATTTCGATCACGACTAACGGAATATTGGTCCCGTCAAATAAAAGTCTGACCATCGGTTTTTTGATTAAAATAATGTAACAAATGCGTGTGAATTTTCTCAGATTTTATAAGATGCTTAGAAAATCTGTTTTGTGCACATTTAAACAGGTGCCGCTGATTGATCACGTTCTAACGTAGCGTTGCATGACCAGTGGTTTTATAATTTTTGAGGTTCATATGACTCAGACAAATTTTTTGAGATTTTATAAATTACTTAGAAGTTGCGAGTTTTTCTGCTTTTGACGGCTGCCGGCGCCACTTGTTCTAACGCCTAACAGGCTGACCGCGGCCTTAGGATTAGAACACCATTAGTAGACTTACGCGAAATATCAGCTTTTAGAAAATACTTACTGATTTTGACGCTTGACTCCTGGACTATTACTGTATAATACAGTATTGCCCGAAATAAACAGTACTGAAATTGTAATTGTTTTGAATATTTAAAAAATACATATTATTGACACTTTATTATATGTTCTAAATGTGCACCTCCTCGTTCGAGACAGACTTCATAACGATGTTCTAAGTTTCTGGTCATGTTATTGAATAAGGGTTGTCTCAGGGCTGCGAAGAAGACTCTAACGGCATCCTTTAATTCATCGATGGTTTGTGGTGCCCGTTTGAAAACGGCATTTTTAGCCATGCCCCAAATGTATGCGTCTGGAGGTGTAAGGTCTGGAGAATGTGAAGGATAAGGGAAGTCAGTAAATCGTGATATGAATTTGCTTGGAAAATGTTCTTGAAGAAATTGACGAATTGCGGCAGCAGTATGGCAAGTTGCCCCGTCCTGCTGAAAAATTGGTTTCGAAATGCCAAGTTACGTGCACGACAGAATTGACGTAGATCAGGGATAAATCGTGTTAAAATTTGTCTGTACCTCTGTTGATTAAGTGTGACTTGCCTACCATTCTCTTCGATAAAGTACGGACCAATGATTCCGTGTCCGGAAACAGCACACCAGACACTCACTTTTTCACTATGTAAAGGAACCTCTTGAACCTCATCGGGTCTGGCAAAGCCCAGAAATCGATTTGTGCGACGATTCACATAGCCTGACAAGTGAAAATGTGCTTCGTCTGAAAACCAAATATTTTTCAAAAATTCAGGATTTTCATACTGTAACGCGAGAATTCTGGCGCAATATTCCACTCTACTGCGATAATCCCAAGGATGTAGTTGTTGATGTACCTGAATCACATACGAAAATGTACCCAGCTCCTTCAGGATTCTTTGAAAGGAAGTTCTTTTTAAATCAAGTTGTAACGCTGTCCTTGCCTGGCTGACTTTCGGATTTTCTAAGATATGCTCAAAAACACGTTCATGGTTATTGTTGTTGTTAACTGTCCTGGGACGCCCCGAGTTTCCTTTTCGTTGGCACAATACACTACCTGTATTTCTAAACTTATCAATAACCTTCAAAATTACAGCATTACTTGGAGAACGTTTATTAAACCTTTGTGTGAATTGATCAGACACGTATAGCAAACTTGCACCATTACGTCGGCCGATTCCGTATGAACGAAAATAATGCTCTACCAGAAACACTTTTTCCTCTGTACTTAACACCATTTTTAACAATTAGGCCCTACTAATTACTTGTTTGAGGTTTACTTGACAGGTCTATACTAGCTAACTTGAGTGTGACAGCGCACGCATAAAAACACCGCCAACTTAGTTTCAGTACTGTTTATTTCGGGCAATACTGTAGTAACTTAATAATAATCTCTCTGGTTGCGTTATTATCCAATTTTTCTTTGAGGCCATTTAACAATTTTTGTGTACTCATTCTGCAGCGTTTAGCAACTATGCTGAGGTTTACTGAAATAGAGAAGCATGTCCCCCCTCTCTTATGTTTAGAGGAATTTGCTATCGCTTAATTGCATAATTTAGCATATAACTATGACATGGTAGAAATGATGAGGAATGTATAGAATATATGCAACTAAGCATTCAAGTAGATTTTTAGTAAAACGTAATTTTTTAAGTTGTCGATTTTTATGTGCTACTAATTGTAATTTTTATTGTATAGATGTCGCACAAAAAGCTAATATGCCTAAAAGAGAGAGGAACACCACACTTCCACATAATCAACATAAAATTAAAACCCAGGTAAAACCCTGGTCAAGCGATGAAAAGGGATGTGTCTTAAAATTCTTTAGTGGCCATATTAAAAAATCAATCGTTCCGAATAAATCAAATGCAGAAGAATGTAAGGTCAAATATGGAGACATACTAAACGCCAGAACATGGAAAGACATTAAGTATTTTGTGTATAATTACACAAATTCAATGAAACGAAAGACGCAGAAGTAATCCGTTTCTTAAATATTTTGTAATTTCATTTATAAATAAAAAATTCTTCAAACCTATTAAGAGTTTTATTTTACAGGCATTGAGTGTGTAAGAAGGGCCACGCAACATCTACCAAACTATGTGGACCGGCCACATAAATGTTTTTTTCAAAAAAAGTTCCAAAAATTGGAGTGTTTGAATATGTTGCAAATAGATATATAAAACAAACAAAGTGATGGATGCAACTGCGGTGTCAGATGCAATGACCCCATTATTTGGTCATTTTTCAGGCGTCCCCACAAATATTGCTAGGCCTGTATGTGTGTGTGTGTGTGTGTGTGTGTGTGTGTGTGTGTGTGTGTGTGTGTGTAAAATGTTTCTTGACCTTTAATATATATCTTGACCTTTATATATAAGGAGACTAAATATTAATGGTGACCTATTGGTAATCACTTTGCAGTGTCTGTTATCAGGTTTGGTCAATAATACTACTTGGTTTCTACGTTAATAGGAGTTTGAAACGAATTTTTGTAATCTCATCTTACAGTAGTCTTCAAGTATCAACATTAGAGTCGTATGAAAACAATTATAATTTATTTACAGGAAGTAATGTTATATATTGTTTCTTTTGCAATAGTTGGGTAGTGAGAGCAGGTCTCTTATTTACTTTTGTTGCTCTAACTATATTGGTTCATTTCAGATGCTGCGTTTTCTTTTTTGATAACTGTGTTAACACAGCGAATGCAATAATTTTCTCTGAGGATTTTTAAGTTCTTTCTTAAAACACATCTTGTTTCTTATGAGCCTAGGGCTTGGTTGCATTCTATTTAGTATTGTTGTAATTTTAGCATTTATTTAGTATTGCATGGAGTATAGCCTCTGAAGACCCATGCACATCGCTCATTGCGTTACCCCTAACTACGTTAGAACACTGCCTTTTCTTTAACAAACACTCTTAAGAAAGGATTTTTGTGGCCACCTACCCACTTCAAGGTGGGATTACAAAAAAAAGTTTCAAAATGCGCTACTGTGTCTAATTTTCGAAGAACTCTCTTACAGACAAAGCAATGTACGCTTCAAAATCCGGCTTCATTAAGACAGTTAAATTTTATTTTTTCCTCTGTTCAAATGGAGAAATTGAAATATATTATAATATTTACAAACATATTTATGGAAGTTTATTTGAAAAGCAGTCATGCTTCTTTTAATAAAAGCAGAGGATTTATTTGCGCTCTTTTGTTCAGTTTTCAATTATACTTATACGTGGCCATGGAAACCCCCTTGAAGCTACCTGCCTGTTTACAACAGCATCTAACGAAAAATATGTCTAAATTAATGAAAGTGTCAATCATCTTTCCGGACGAAATGACGTGATACGCAAATAATTGGGGCATCTTAATTAAATAATTCACGGCTCTTTGTATTCAATACAAAGTTCGTTGCTAGTTTTGTGTAGCAAATAAAGCGGTTTTATGGTGTTCTCATACTTTTTTGTGCTTGCTTATTTTTTTTGCATAAAATTAAAATTTAATAACTTTTGGCATTTGCATAATTTTCTTGACCCATAACTGAAATCGATAAAAAGGAATCTTAAATTACTTTTAAAATGTTGCAAATATATTGGTTTTAATAAGGTACTTTTAAACATTTATTCTTACAAGGTATTTAAAACGTGACAATATTTGGAACTTTGTAAAAATAACTTTTAATCAGAAAGTATATATTTAACTCCTTTAAAAATTATATTCATCTTTAGACATTATAAAGAAAGCAAACGCGTATTTTAATTATTTTCTCGTGCGTAGAGCATTTGACTTTGTTTTAAGAGTTGCAAAACACAACATTATTCTAGAATTATCTGGTACTTTATTAATAGACAAATACATCATAATTTACTACTAAAAATCAATTAGTTCACATATATAAATGAAAACTTCGATACAAAGAAACGCGCGCCCATTACAAAGTTGTAATATAGAACCGAGATAAGATAACGCGGGTTCAACTACTCTATGCATTACAATACGAATGAAAGAGATAGTAGCAGATAACTTCGTGCATTAGACAAGGATAAACGGCACGTTTTACTGCATGCATAAACCACGCCATTTGACACTAATTAGACCATAAAGCGCGACATTTCCGGAAACATTAGGTGACTAATTCTTTAAGTGGATATGGAGGAATCTTTGAAATGTGACGTGTAGAGATAATTTAATATAAAAGCCGAAACTTGATTAGAACCATTCGTTCAGTCCTAAACCAAGCAGTAAGTATGTATGTTTAAGCGATTTATAATATTACGACATGCAATAAGCACCGTAGAACTTTGCATAAATATGAAACTTATAAATTTGGGTAAATTCAAACAGGGAAGTTATCGAATGCGATTATTTGACGAAACATCATTTGTTTTGTAAAAATTCTATGAAGGTTGAACGTTCTTCGGTACAAGAGCTGCTTAATTATAAATAAAAGCACTTTGAAAAATTAATATTCTAAATGGAGAATATGAATTATCTTGTTCACTGCGATTTTAACATCAATGTAAAATGGAATCAGGAGGTATGTAATATCATTAATTTGAAGATGAAATTTTGATGAGCGTTAAAGTATACTTTGGTTCTTTGTTAATTATAAAGATAATTGAATATTTTGAAATTTAAATTTAGAATAAGTTCTCATTTTATTGTTTGTAAAGGGGATAATTTGAATCAAATTTTGACCTTTGACTTTAATAAATTATCCGTGACAATTATTGGCCAATCAGATTCTCAAACGTGGTAATAAAAGGATCGGCAAATTATGCACTTATTAATTAAGGAAGATTTTGTATCTGTTAACAAAAGTTAGGTAAGAATTTTAATTATATTTCAATTCAGGTGTTTCAAATGTTTCTCAGTGCGCTTAGAAAATATCAGTACACCATCTACATAGTGCGTGGAAAATTCTTCTAAATCGTTCAGCATTTTTTGCATTGCTCGTACTAATGCTGCCGATGACAACGATAGCCCGAATGTTTCTACTTTAAATCTATTTATTTCGCTCTCTATACTAAACCTACTGTATTTTCTACTTCGTTCATCTAATGGAAACAACCAGAATGAATTTTTTAAATCAATCTTGTTAATTAAAAACTTCTTATCGCTAATCTTATATAATAAATTATCAATACTCGGTAGTTATTTGTACTGAGGCTTTGTAATCAGATTTAGTTTCCGCGCATCTAAACATATTCTTATCTCAAGTTTATCTGCTTTAGGTATTGTTGGAAAAGGCTTAAATATGCAATGTTGTATTGGTTAGTTGTAGTAGAATGTATTGTTAGCGCAGGTTTGTCGTTTTGTCATGTATATAGTTTTGTTAAGTTTGCTATGAAAACAAAGGCAGAACTGTCAAAGTAGAAATACGATAACAGGTCACAAGTAGTTGTATTCCTATCCTAAAACCAGTAAAATAAATACTTTCGAGTCCAGACAAGGGTGTTTTGCTGTGACAGATAGTTTATAATCGACCGTAACAGGACTCGAAAGATTGTTTATAGATATATTGAATTTTGCCACGTTAAGCCGTAGACTTTGGATCATGTGACTGGTATTGACCAAATTCGAATTATATCACACTTGGGAATATGGAACTCAACAAGAAGAAGAAAGTACGCAAAGTTCTTTGGGGAGCGTTTACAAAATACGCTACCGAGCTGGAATCCCTTCTATTACAACCTGGTTTTAATTTAGAGCGGTGTGTCAGGAACAGTTACAAAAAAATATGATGAACTAAAGATTGTAAGTTCGTAAAATTTTGACTTGCTTGTAGATGCAGACACCTGCGAAGATGATTTACTATTGGACAAAGAGGGGTCCGATGCTTATGCTAAACGATATAAAGAGCATTCGTTGTAATAAGCTTTGCCAGAACGAACCTGAGTGAGCGGCGGCTAGGAGCAATGAGTCAGATGTGTCGCTAATTGCAGGTAAGCATGCGTTTAAGCTGCCAGTCATCCAATACAAAAGGTTAGATGGTTCTGTGCGAGGCTGACTTTCATTTTGGGAGCAGTTCAAGAAGGTGGACAAGGGTTCGCACATTGATCTTGCCGATAAAGTGGAATATTTAATTCAAGCTACTATACCAGGTAGTAAGGCGAGGCATCTCGTCGACAGTTATCCTGCGACTGGTAAAAATTATACAAAAATAATAGCCAGTTTGAAGTCGCGCTTCGAGAGGGAAGACCTGCAAACTGAGGTGTACGTGCGTGAACTTTTGAAATTACTCTTGAACAATGTCGTCTTAAAAGGTAAATTAGACATTTCTAAGCTTTACGATAATATCGAAACACAGTTACGGGCGCTCGAAACCCTGGGTATAATATCTGATAAAACCGCCGCGATGCTTTTCCCGTTAAATCTTGCCTGCTCGAGGAACTTTTATGTATATGGCAACGAAGTTCAGTAGGATTGAAATCAGATGTCACCACCACTGAAAGGGTGATTTCAGTGAAAAGAGGTGTGACTATTACTTTAGAAAATCGTCTAAAATCATTGATGCAATTTGTACAACAGGAAGTCGAGAATGAACAACGTGTAGTAATGGCATCTGAAGGTTTTGAGTTACATAAAACAAAAACGAGAAATTTGCTACGTTCAATGACGTAGCCGGAAGAAAACGTAAACAAAACAGGCTAACTACCAATGCGGAGAGGGGAGGGGTTCCTAGCAACACAAATATAATACATCGCCAACGATTTTCTATTTACAATGAAAAACACAAATATAAAAATTTCTATCGAAACAGCAAAACAAAATTAACTAAGGTTACTATTTAATAAAACAATTTTACTCTATAAACAAATTTACTAATTGTTCCACGAAGTGCGCGATTTGTTGCTAGCTTGCAATAAATCTAATCAGTACCAAAAAGAATAACGCTGATACTTTCGTATAAGCGGATGGGTTAATTAAAAAAACAATAAATTTAGAAACCTTTTTAGTAATGATTTTACCATACGAAGCATTTGTTATAACTCTAATCAGTAAAAAAAATACTGCTGATACTTTCGTATAAGCAGATGGGTTAAGTACAAAAAGCAAAAGCATTAAAGTTCGAAACTTTTGTAGTAAGGATTTTACTAGAACAAACATTAGCGTATCTAATTTCAAATTAGGTTTATCCTTGGGTATGTTAGCAAAGAGAAACAAGTCACATACATGTGTCGGGATACTTATCTTGTCAGCACTTGGAAGCGAATTGTCACAGCATCATCGCGGAAGTCAGCAACAACCATGCTACTACCGTAATTGCAACGGCGGTCTACATGTAAGAGCAGTTGATCTACATCAAGAAATAATCGGGCTACGCAACAAGCAATTGAGCCTCCAGCTAAGAGCTAAAAATGAAAATCTTACTAATATTAATAACTCAGGAGCGCTTACCGATACACGCCCAATCTGCACATTGGATAGAGGAGAAACGTGTATTGCTCTTGGAGTAACAAAACGAGTAGTATTTACAAGTGCATCAACGCACAAGCTGCAGAATCAAAGTTTAAAAGGAGTTCAAAATAACACAAACTCGAAAAGTACACATTCGCGTTATCGAAACGCGATTGTAACTGGAAAACACGGTTTTACCGGAGAATAGTAGGATATAATATTTCGACAAATCTTTAGATGAGAAACCCACTATAACGCAATTATACGTTATCGAAAGGTATAACTCGCTCACGGATACCTATCAGGATCTTGACTAATTAATTGTAGCATAAACTTGTTGTTTCAAAGCAACTAGATTTACGTTGAGAAATTCTTAGAAAGAGTATTTATTATTAATTATGCGGAACAATATAACAATACACATGCAATTTATACAAACGGATAATACATTAACAAGGGATTTAAATTGAAAATTATGGTAAAGCAAGCTTATATAAACAGGTACAATATATCGGGTATTGTTGGAGAATTTAATACTAGAAAAGGAATTTATGTAAATAAAATAACCAATTCTTGCCGACAATAAACGTAACAAATCCTAACACTGTCGATGGCAGCGCTGAAACGAAATCGTCAGATTTCAAATCATACTTACCAACGGCAGCGGATTTGGTAAACGACAGTAAAGTTCTCAAATATATTTTTTGTGATAGTGGGCACGACAGTGCAAAATGTACAAAAGTCGCGGATTTCTCTTTAGAAAAGAAGAAACCTTATAATTTGAATAAGGACCGCTAAACTTGCGGCCACGTCCTCAATGGTCCACCCGAAGGTACTACATTGGGTTTAAACGCAAAAAATATAACGTGCTTCTAATGTATTCTAACTTCATAATTAATCCACCCTAAATAAAAATCTAACAAACTGAAACAAAAACTAAAAACAGGGTTTAAATAATGGCATCCCTAGTGTTGACTTTGGAGTGTGAAAAGAAGAAACAGCTGAATACAAAAAATAGAATTAAACGTGACCAACTATATCAACACGCAGGTCTTTCTGCAAGCTTTGCGCGTTACTATAGTTGGGGAAAGGTGTTCTTGTAGCATACGTGTCTTAATAGACGCGGGTTCTCAACGTTCTTATATCTTACGATCAACCGCTCACAAATTGAGGTTGTCGCCTAAGTCAGAAGAACGACTAATGCATTGCCTGTTTGGGGGAGTGTTGCCTGAACAAACTCACCACTCTTATGAAGTTACGTTGTCGCACAATGGCTACAAATGCAAACTCGAGGTGCTTGAACAACCAAAGATCTGCAGCAATGTATCTCCTATTTCCTCTGGACCCTGGATAGAAGAACTACTAAGCTTGAACATAGTGCTACACGATACTACTCGTGAATCTGACACTATCGAGTTGTCTATTGGTTCAGACGTTGCAGGTAAATTGTACACAGGCCGGCGACCTGTTTTAAAGTGTGGGCTCGTCGCGATTGAAACCTTGTTAGGGTGAACAATAATGGGTAAAATACCTTCGTGCGTAGCGAATCGGGGCGTTTCCTTTTCTTCCTTAGTCTTTTTTACTGCTGATGTCAATATTAGCAACTTATGGGAGTTAGATGTTTTGGGAATTTCCGATCCTTGCAAAACTAGAACTCGCCAAGAGCTGGAATTAGCTGCAAGAGTATATTTATCTGAAACAGGTAAAGTGAAAATTGAAGGGCGTTATGAAGTAAGGTTGCCGTAGCTGGAGGGGCATCCACCGCTTCTTTCCAACTACTACGTTGCTGAAAAACTGTTAAATGGCGTTTTGAAAAAGTTAACCGCTGATAAGCCACTCGAGGAGTATGATAACGTATTCAAAGAGTGGATGCTGGATGGAACTATAGAGCAAGTAACGGTGAACTTATCCGATGATATTGGACATTACTTACCTCACAGACCAGTAGTAAATGAAAGTTCCAGTACTACAAAAATTCGTCCTGTTTTTGACGCTAGCGCAAAATCGAGAGGCAACCCCGGACTCAAGCAATGCTTAGAAAAGGGATCGAATTTAATAGAGGAGATACTAAACTTTTTATTACGATTTCGTGTAAATAGAATTGGTGTGGTAGCTGATATTCGCAAAGCTTTCCTACAGATTTCTTTAAATGAATCGGACAAATACCGTCTTAGATTTTTATGGGTTGACTCTAAAGGTAGCGAAATTGTATACCGACACAAGCGCATAGTATTTGGAGTAAGTAATAGTCGGTTTCTATTGGTAGCCACAATTGAATTCCATCTGATGAGAATGCGGAAGAATTGTGAAGCAACCGCTACGCCATTTACTACTGAAACAATTTCAAGATTAGCAAAGAGTTTTTACGTAGACAATTGCGCACAAGTTTAGCTAACGAAGAGACCGCGAAGCAGTTCAGAGAGGAAGCCACTCTTGTGTCAGAGGGTAAATTTGACCTTACAGGGTGGGAGAGAACGCAGTTTTCAGGAGATGATAAAATTAACCTTCACGTTCTTGGTCTAACGTGGAATACACGCCGAGACACTTTGTCTGTAAAAGACTGCATAAAAAAGATGACAATATCCCGTTTAGAGCCTCGATAGGAGCTAGGTTGTATACGAATGTTAAAAACAATATTGAAATGAATATGCCCTGTTATTTCTGAAACAACTCTTCTACTGTGTTGTCATGGATTCGCCGAAAGTAAGTGTGGGGCACATTTGTAGGAAACAGAGTTGCGGAAATACTTACTTTGATCCCAATTTCCGCTTAGAGGTTATGTCAGGAGTAGCAAATCCTGCTGATCTCCCGTCTCGTGGTTGTAGTGCTAAGCAGTTTATGGAGTTGCGATGGTGGGAAGGTCATCAGTGGTTGTACGAATCGGTGGAGTTTTGGCCTCAGAAAACTGCACAGTTTGATGAGGGTGCAGTAAATAAAGAAAAACGAAAGATGATTACCGCCTTGATAAATCCAGATTCTGTTGAGAGTTATTTTAATTATTTTTTTCACAATAACAAAATAATTAGAATGATGGCATAGGGGTTCCGTTTTATCAACAATATTCGACCACCGAATTTAAAACATTGTGGTAGTTTATTAGCCGAAGAACTCGATTTTACAGAGTTAGCAGTTTTCAAAATCGTTGAAAGATCTGCCATATATTAACCCACCAACTGGTGAGCTAATTAGATCCTTAAAAGTATTGCTCCGCAGGGTGTTGGGACGAACACCCCTCCATTATAAAAATTTATTGACACTTTTGTGTGACTGTGAGGCGGTTACTAATTCACGGCCTTTGTCGTACATGTTTAGCGACTCGGGTGATTTGGTGGAGTTGACACCAGTCATGTTTCTACGGGAACAAGCAGAAAATGGTTTGCCGGAGTGTGATGTATTAGAACAATCTTCACTTTGCAGGAAAATTAGACGGATGCAAAAACTACGTATCGATTTTCGACAAAGATTTCGAAACGAGTATCTTGGATAATAATTGTAGTTGCAGTCTACTGAAAAGACGTCGCGGCAGGTAACCATCGAAGGGGTAGTGATAGTCGGATAAAGACAAACGTTTAGATTGTCCTATTGGGCGTGTAGTTGAACTTTTGCCAGGGAAGGATGAACAAGTGCGGTTAGTACGAGTCGCAACTGCGAAGGGTCAAGTCCTGTGTCCTGTCCAGAGAGTGTACCCGCTCGAAGAGAGCGGAGCATTTATTGATGAACCCTTAGATCAAAACCGGGAATCGGTTCAGAACGAAGTAGATGGGGTTTTGGGTAAACCAACTACAGAAGCCACAGAAAGTGTTAAAACCGGGGGATCAACTGTGCAATTTACGCGTAGTCGCAAACAGGTCAACTTACCTAGAAGATACGTCAGTGCGTAGATTTTACTGTTGATGTTTCTTTGAGATAAAGCTTTTGCGTTATGTTTGTGAGAAACCAAGAGAATAGTTTCTCAGGTGGGAGAATGTTGGAAAGGGCTTAAATATGCAATGTTCTATTGGTTAGTTGTAGTAGAATGTATTCTTAGTGCAGGTTTGTCGTTTTGTCATGTATACAGTTTAGTTAAGTTTGCTATGAAAACGAAAGCAGAACTGTTAAAGTAGAAATACGGTGACAGATATTCTATAACCGGTAAAATAAATAGTTTCTAGTCCAGACAAGGGTGTTTTGCTGTAGGTGGGTAGTTTATATTTGCGAGATATCACAGGTGTTACAACCACTGGATTGATAAATTCAGTTATCGCTGGCTCAATAATACCGTCTTTAAGCCTTTTAGTAATTTCTACTGTTGCTCTATTTGTCCAATAATATGGTATAGGATATATTTTGTATTAAAATCTTTTTCATCAATTATTTCCAACTTGTATACATATTTTGATGCACATCTAACTTCATCGTTAAATAAACCTACATGTTCATTGAATATATCTTCTAGTCTAATTTTCAAATCTACATTATCAATTCCTATCTGATCCATATTGAAAACCTTTTAAACTAACTACCTATTATTATCATATTCTTCCTGTCTATGCTATCATAATTTTCCTTTTCTGATCCATCACCTACTATATTCCCATCCCTGTTTTTTCTCTTACTAAAAACCACCCAATTATTCTTGACTTAGTTAATTTCCATACAATTTTGTTTCCCGTTGATAATTAAACCAAATTTATTTATCATGTCTAATCTGAGTATAAAATCCATATACAATCGTTTCTCCATCAGAAATTCAACCATTCCTAACTTATTCTTTCCAATATAAGCGTTTAAGTTCAATGTTCTATCTATACCCGATAACTTCTTTTTCGTCGCTGACCGTATATTTATTTCCTTTACCCTATACATATGCTTTTTTAATATTTTATTATGCTTAAGGACGACTTCTTTTTACCAACGATAACTCTGAACCACTTTCTACTAATTCTAATATATATATATATATATATATATATATATATATATATATATATATATATATATATACAATTAAACACAAGTGCTGCAACAAAGGAACGTGATTTATCAAATTAATTGTTTGGATTGCAACAAAATTTACATTGGACAAACTTCGCAAAATTTAAAGCAGAGAATAACTCAACATAAAAGCGATATAAGAAGAAAACCAAATGCATGTGCTTTAACACAACACGTATTAACAAATGATCATCAAATAGACTTTCAAAATCCAAAAGTTATCGATATTCAATTGAAAGAAAATAAACGACTATTCCTGGAAATGTGTTATATTTATCAAAATTCCTATACCATAAACAAAAAAACAGACATTGAAAATCTAAGCACTATATATACGTATTTATTAAATTTCCAAAACAAAAAAGGATAAATGAATAATCATAAGAGAAAAAAAAATACAAACATAATACTATATTTTGGATCAAAGCTAGAAATCTATGGTAAACTTTTAGAAACTATATACTTTCATAGCTACACTACTAATACAAGTTCACAAACAAACATTTTTACACACACTAACACACAAACATACATACACACACACACACACACACACCACACACACACATACACACACACCACACACACACATACACACATACAGACACACACACACACACACACGAACACAGATGCATGCATACTAACAGACATCAAACAACACATACACACTTATTATAATTAAATAAAAAACAAAATTTTTTTGACAAACTACTAGTGTCATATTAGATTATAATATTTAATTTTATCTTTACTACTGTTATTTTTTAAAAATAGTTACTGTTTATTTATGCTGTACTAGCCAATTTTAGATTAATCCTCACTTTAGTAAGTAATATCTACACGAATTTGTACCAGTTATTATGTCCCTACATTTTAGTGCCTGTGAACAAGAATTAAATAGATTCGAAAATTTAGGCAATAAAAAAGAGCATTATCTTATTTCTAGCTGACCTATAAACCACAAAGAACATTCAAACTATATACATAGAGCAAGGTCGTAATGAAAATAAATTGTAATTATATATATATATATATATATATATATATATATCATTTTCAACGTTAACATGAATAAATAGTAATTTTATTTTATTTTCTGAATTATTTTCATCTAACAAAACATTTAAATAACTGTTTATATACATATGTTCTAGGTCTACTTTAGTTACCCTTATAAAATTAAAGTTTTTTCTCCCGTATTCTGGCAATGTACCTGGGCTATGTCTATTCTCTCCAGGTCTTGGCACTTCGGATTCACTATCGTTAAATATTGCATTCTAACATTTCGATTTCTTTCTTTTTAATTTTGTGCTTCCCTTTGATTTTTATTCCGTTTATATTCTTCATTTTCTCGTTTTAACACGCTTTCTTGTACCCGCTCAAATTCCTGTGTCGTTTAAATTCTACCATTATCTCCCAAAAATATCGATTTTCAAATCCATTATTCCCTGCTTGGTCTTCTCGTTTCCAATGTTGTTCGTTGTATAAATTGTATTTTATTCCTTGTCTGAAATTTCCTCTGTCATATCTTGATATCTCTTCGTGCCATCTTCTTCCGTATTTCTCTCCTAGTTTCTTTCTGTTTTCATATGTATCTGTTTCATCCAACATTCACTACGAAATTGTTGGTCTTCTTGAAGTTATTTTCTAATGCTTTA
Organism: Platerodrilus igneus; assembly: GCA_036346225.1. Taxonomy (NCBI): domain Eukaryota; kingdom Metazoa; phylum Arthropoda; class Insecta; order Coleoptera; family Lycidae; genus Platerodrilus; species Platerodrilus igneus. The sequence continues at coordinate 3,124,681 of JARFIW010000325.1, read as the reverse complement.
GCCATATCGTAATTTGGTAATATTTCTAGAAACTCTTCCAAAGTGTTCACGTTCTGGACCGCTACGGCTCTATTTGCTTCGGTCTCCATATGCCTTGCTAATATTTGTATTATTCCTTGCTCCATCATTGTTGGCGTTATATGTTGCGCTAAGTTATATTTTTTATGACGTACTCTTCCGTACTACCATTATAATTTTCGTAACTTCTTAAAATCTATAGCTATTTTTCATTATGTTGTTCTACTTCTTAGCATTTTCTAATAAGCTTACATTTACCATCTGTAATTTTCTTGCGTCTGATTCATGATTGCATGCCTCGCCCAACTTATCCTGAAATACCTTAAATACATTGGGCTGCTCCCATTTTCTTCTCTCAAATTTCGGTATCGTATCTCGGTTCATCCTCCAACTGTATTTGCTCTGGCACGTGTTCATCCCTGCTCGAAAATTTCTAATGTCTGTACGTCTAACATTTTATTTTCGAAGTTGTCAGCATTTTCATTTATGAATATTCTTAGGTTCGTCATATTATCTTGGATTTCTGTCTTCTCATTCTCCTTTTGTTTTCAAGCGTTTCACAAAACTTTCTGACCTTTCCTTCTTTTTCTTTAATGTCCCTGATTACCTTCACCAGCATCATGTCGTTTATCATGCTTTTCATCCATTGTTTCCTTTTTGTTTCGTATTCCTAATACTTCCTGCATTATAACTTCTGTACATATTTCAATGTTCTCTTCGACTTCCTTCTCAATTTCATTTCACGTATCGCTAAGTTTGTTTGTAAATGTTTTCATTCTTCCGTCCATCTTTTCTTCCATTTTTTTTAATTAATCTTTTTATTTTCTATGCTTACTAGCCTCTCTCCACATTCTTGTTGAAATTCTAAACTTTGTTTTTAGAACTCTTTGTTCTGTATTTGTAATTTTTTACTTTCTTTTATTAGTGTTAGTAACATATTCATCCCTGACCCCTTTCCCTGTGCTTCATTTTCTTCTTTAAGTCTCATACTCCGACAACTTTACTTCTGACTACGTTTTCAGCACTTTGTTTTCGTCCTTCCACGACATGTATTTCTGCTTCGACAGTGATGTATTCTCCTAGGTATCCTTCTCCTTGTATCGTACCCTGTGTGTCTTCTATTCCTTATACTTTTCCCGTTCTGGTGCAGAGTTTGTCTGAAGTCATTTTCTTCGTGTTTTTAAGTTTAATTTTTATATACGAGCCCCAAACTTACTTCTAAATAAAACACACTGCTACTAGCTTTTTAATTGTTTATTTGTCCACAAATTTTTGTTATTGTTAGTCCTTCTTTTCTTTCTAGTCGAGCCGCACGTTTGGATGCGCAACTTCTGCTATGTAGGCACTTTCTCACCTTTAGTTCACATTTCACCGGTTGTATGAATGACGCGCTAGGTTCTTTTTCTTTTGTATAAAATTTATAATTAAACTATTAATACCTTGAGATTCCTATACCTTTTATTTTTATGCCACGGCTGCCTTTCTTATAACATGAAACTTTCAGGCGGTTTTTCCCGGTGAAGTTAATCAATTTAACCTATATTTTATGTAATATTTGTATGATAAATATAATTACTAATATTTATACTTTATTCGCTAAATCAGGAACGCAATTTCAAAACGTCCTCTCTATTTAATCAATATTGAAATGATAAAGCGTCTAAAATTGGTTATACGATATCATGGGTTCCTTAATGCAACTCTGGTTGACCACAATCGTTCCTCTATAGACCGTACGGCTCATGTCAATTTGTATTCCTTCTTGTTATTGCAGGATTATTTCAAATTAATCTTTCCAATCCTACAAATTATTATCGAGGTTAGATTTATGTTGAAGTTTTAACATTCACAATTTGACTTTTAGAAATGTCAACTTTTCTTTGTCATTTTTCCAAGTTTTCAAACTCAATTATATCTTTATGAATGTATTCACACACGCACTACTATATTCTACTCATACACCTAACCATACGTTCTTCACTCATGCCAATTTAATATATATATATATATATATATATATATATATTCTTATATCAGCCCTTATTTACTTTACTTTATATCACCCCTATTACTTTACTTTCGCTTTGGGCTAATACCTTCTTTATTTATTACTTTTTAACTTTAAACAAAATTTGTTTAACGACTTTTGTCGTCGTCCCTAATGATTTCAAATCGAGGTGCTTTAGCAAACGTTTGGTTGGTTCTTTTTACTAATTACTATATTTTATATGCCTCGACTATTTGAAACTTTAATCTCAGGGTTTTCTCACCTACTCACCGTGAGTTCAATCGTGAGTAGATGTACGCTACCCAACCAAACTGCACCCTCGTTTGTTTTACCACTTTTTTAATGTACTGAATTTACTATGTATGCCAAAATTTTAATAGATCAAAGTTGCCTGATGCCAAATTAATTTATGTAACTGTTTATGACTTTAATTTTTTTTGACGTTATGATATATTTACGATACTTACCAGAAATATACCGCGCTGAAGGCCTTCCTTTAACTGCTGGCTCAAGTTCGAAATCGCCGTACGCACTTTCACAAAAGATTCTCCAATTTTGTCCGCTTGCGTACTGCCTCCAGGTGTTCTTAAAAACAATTTCGATGACCCAAACCTGAAATAATGTTACCCCAATTTAGAATTTAGCAAAAAAACCGTTGTCTACTTCCCCTGCGTTAATTCTTCCTCTTCGTATATCGATCTCCTGTTCCTCTGCTTCGTATCCCACTTAATCCTCTCTTCGCACAATCCAATTCAAACCCGCTGTCCTAACACAAATCACTCCTAGTCCTGCTATTCCAATTATCCATACGATGTCCTTACTGCCGTTTAATCTTCTCAAATCAATCCAAAATTACTTATGTCGTCGATGCCCTCTTTATCCACTCCAATCTCCTACTGCCGTTATACCAAATCTATCCCAAAACCAACACAAATTTTCTCAATCAAATAACCGTCGCTTTCCCCTTTGCACTAATAACCACTTCCAAAATCTTCTTTAACTACACGCTGACTTTCCCGTTGCACTTTTAAACACTTTTACTTTTTTTAATACTCGTCGCCTTTTTTTACTCGAAGCTTCTTATTCCTTTCACACTTGGATTAAATAATACTCGTTGATACACATATAAACTTTTATTTCAAAATATTTTACACTTTAACGCAGGTTTCATAAAATAGGTCTTTATCTGAACAAATTCGAAAAGTAAGTCCCTTATTTATTTTGCTTAGTTATTAAATCAACAAACTTAGCTTACTAGAATAACATTTTAAACATATAACATCCAATAACAAATCATCTTTCTTTCAGTGTCCAACATACCTTCGCTACAGTCTTTATAATAATTTTAAATTTCTACTATTGGTCCAAAACACTTCACTAAACTCCAATAACCTTTTACATTTTGATTCACTTTAAATTTTGATTTACAATTCGTCCAAAAGTTTGATTCTATAAAAGGAAAAGCCAAATAATTTATACACGACCTGGACGCTTTGTTATATTGCAGATATCCATAAATGCGTTCGGCTTTCCGACGGCAAATGTACTCTCAACTGGCTCATGAAATATCAACTCAGTATAAAACCTCAAGTACCGTGCATTATATCAACGTCATAAAGTCATGTTATCTACCTTTTGGCATATAAGTTTAAATCTGAAATGGTACATACTTTAACGTATGTAAAGTATAGCAAAATTTGTAGTTTTTAAATTATTAAATCTGAAATATTGATCCTATCGTTTGGCATACACCCCTATTAATACAAATATACCTTTAGAAACCTTATACCCCCCCCCTTACATAATAATATATTGCTATGTATTGTTCTCCCCTACGTTCGTTGCGGTATATAAAATTGATATAATAACGCCGTACTCGGTGTAATAAACGTTCTACTGAACGCTACCGCTCTGTATTTCTCTCAATATAATCTTTTACTTTTATTATTATGTCACGGCTAGCCCTTTTTAATCTACACAGAGTGCTCAACGTTACGATGATCAATTTTCTTTCACCCTTTGTGATTACCTGTTTGAATTGATAAAGCGAAGTCAATCAACATTCATATAATGAAAGGAAATAATATTTACAATTTTTAAAATTCTTCAAATAAACCCTTCAATCAATTAAAATAATATGGATTATTTATCCCAAAATTTATATACTTTCAATTCAATATAAAGTCACCAAAAACAACACCTTTTACAAAAAAATCTGGAAAATTCGAGACCTTTTTATGATTTATTACGTAAGTTTAAACGTATGCAATGTTCCTGTTGACTTTTTACGAGTTTTGGATAAATTGAATAAATTCAGTATTAAAATTTAAATTGAAAAGATTCCTTAAAATTAAGTAGGCCTGACCTGTGATCTCCTGATATGTTGTTTCGTGTAGTGGATCAACACTCCCTTGTTGTGCTTAATCGAAACCAATGCTTTGCTTCGTTGAACCAATATTTCAGTACGGTTACCCCTTGCTTTCGAAAAATCACCTCGTGCTTTATTCTATATTTCTCTGCATATGCTTTGAATCTCTTCCCTTAAATATCTCTTGAATTCGTGGGTTACTTAGAATTATATCAAAATTATACCAGAAATAGTCCAGAAATATACCAGAAGTATTGTTTTCGACGTAGATTAGAAGCCCTATATCATTATAAATATTTAATTTAAATTAATTAACCAATTTCTACTCACATTTTCTGAAAAAACGGCAAGAACTTTACATATATTCTTAACACAATTTTTATGCAGTACTATTTTCACTATATTACAAATTTTATTTATCTGGCGCGTAGATTTCTGATTAAAAGTAATGTGGATTCAACGTGCTTCAAGTGGAATCTGAGTTGCCTTATCGCCGGTGGGTGTTGTATAGCTGTTCCCACTACAAGCAGTTTTGCAGATTGTCGCAACCAACCAGGTTTGTTTTCAAGCTGAATTCTGATGAAACTCTTTCGGATTTCCGTGTCATGGTGTTTATTTGCGATCTTTGATACCTTATTATTTATTATCATGGCCAGACTTTTAACTTACGTCTGTTGTTTTGTATAGATAATGCTCTTGGATAATTGTACAAAAATTAAATGATGTAACTCTATCGCTGTTTTCGTTCATGTATTTATTTTGACTGATCTTTAAAAGTGCGTTTTCTTATCAAAGCGCATAATGTTCCTTCTTTATCACAAGCGTAATTGCATGAGGATTTATTAAGTTTTGTCTTATCTTCTGCGTATTTATTTTATAAACTTGTTAAACATTCTCAACGTAGTTTTAATTACATGTACGATTATTTCTCTGTTGAATGCGCGTTCTATTATTGAAAGATGTGCTTGCTGGCATTGTTTAAAGTTAATTACAGTCTACATACAGGGTGTTAAATGCTTGCTATTTACATAATGTACGAATGACTTATTTTTCTGCTAAATAAATGTCGTTTTCTAATTCTTATTGCTATTTATAGTTAACTACACGACCCTTACTACTCAATACATCCCTAAACAACCCCTTATCACAGCAATATATATATATATATATATATATATATATATATATATATAAATTACTACTAATTCACCACGTTCTACTGATTCTAAATCAAATTATTTTATTTTTACTTCCCTGAAATATTCGATGTCTTTTAAATCCTCCTGTCCTATCTTCTGTTGCAGATTTCGTTATAACTGTATTTCGATTTGTATTTATGCTAGATGCTCTTCCCTGTTTATACGCTGCATTGCCTTGTTTGTGTACTATAAAATGAAACACCTTTTTTCTGGTTGACTTTACTGATCATAAATAAACCATGTAAAGCTTGCTTGAATATCCAGTTTTTGAGTTCCTCGTTTAATGTTTAAACTATATAAACCAAAATCATACTTGTACTTTCTTCAATTCGTGTGGATTAGCGTTCTCTTCTATATTTTTTTACAAGTGTCAATGTCCCTAGTATTTCAATTCGCTCGACGTATTACCTGATCAATCTAATACATATACGTTTCCAAATATCCATTAATTTGAAAAACACTCCACGTCGTGGATACAAAATACTTTTTTGTACTTGGGTTTTATTTATTTATATATTCACAATACTTTCTCCTATAATCTCTCTATTTGAATATCTTTTAAAAGCAACTTTTAGAACTTTCAAAAATCTCTATCTTTCAAACTATATAAATTAAAAACTCAAAAACTGTTTATATCTCCTGGCAACGTAATGTCTTGCCCTTTTCTGCCTATTCCCTATTTACATTTTTGGTTAATTTTAAATACTGCGTCACCACACCTACTACTAATTTACAATGGCAGACATGTATATTCCTTAATATCTAGAATTGACTACTCTTTACTTATAAAATACTAGCCACTCATTGTCTACTCTCTGTTTATAGTCTTCGTCTTTCTGTTTAATTATAACGCCTTAAATTCTATTTACATTGTTTTCCCGATTGTACATTCCAATTAAATACTATGACCGCATTTCCCTTTTTGCTTTCATTTGTGGTATACATTCATATTTATAACTGCACGGCAAAATTTTGTTTATAGTATTATCTAACCCCACTTTTTATTCGTTGCACCACTTATCTTTAGGCACCATAGAGCAAAAATCATTCGCACCAAATTATTTTCTGTTAGGAAGATCCCCGAAGCTAAATTGCTAAATTGCATTAAGAGTTCTTGGAGACGCTCACAGTTTTTAGTTGATAAATTTTGGAAGAATGGATAACTGAGGTGCTGCCTTTTCTTACAAAAAGTAGTAAACGGGCGCGGTCAAGTAAAATTGATAAAAATAGGCGATATAGTAATAGTCGTTGATCCAAACCTTCCTCGATACACATAGCCTAAAGGTATCGGTAACCCAAATTTTGCAGGTAAGGATGGAAAGTTACAAGCGCCTGAATTCGTACAAAAAATGGAGAATACCATCGTCCTACGAACAAGATTGGGGTGCTTGACATGAAAGGTAATAGTAGCTCTGACGTAGTTGCCACAAGTAAGGTATTAGCTAAGTCAGATCGTTATACGGGCGAGGAGTACGTTGACAACGCATTTGGTACTCTTCGTACTGCAATTGAAAATCGTCATGGTAAACATTCAGTAAATTTGGAAGAAAGAGTACTTTTTAAAAATGAGATAAATATGTCAAAAAATTGTTAACTTTTAGTTTAAATCTTTAATTAACTACTTGTGTAACTACGCAATAAGGAAACCAAAGTAAGTAGGGCATTTTTCCTGTATAACAAATTTGTATTTTGGTTCAATATGGTTTTTTAAAGTGATTCGTTTGCTAAAAATTTGCGTTTTATATTTGCCCTCAAAATTAGAATCCTGGTTCATCGCTTCTTAACTATATTATGTTGTTAGCTATGACTAGTAGGTATAATATCCTAGTTGTTAGTATTCAATCCTATTACAAACCATCTATCGATGTATAGAATTTAAAAGGGTATCCTACGCCCCACGCACTCAGGTTACAACGTTGTGCTGCCTTCCCTACACTGGACATTGTCTTCCATCGCTCAGTCACCCGACTTTCCAGGTGAACTTGAGGATGTTGGACCAGAGTGCGCTATTAATTCTGGCCATGTCGAGCCAGAAGTCTACTAGCATGGAACCTCAAGATCTGGCGAGTGCCGCACAGGAATACCTGCAGCAAATAGGGTCACCAGACAGACACATTCTGTGTGTTTCTTGAAATTAGCATGCCCAGTCAGAATTCCGACGAGTAACCGTAGTTTCTGTCTCGGTAGGTTAATGCAATATTTTCCGTATTTGGTCGCAGGGAACGTGATGCGCAATTTTGCCTGTCGGCAGCTCGTCATGCTGGCCCACCTGTCCGTATGACGGTGGAGAGTTGCTAGTTTTAGCATGGAAGTCATTGCAGACGACGCTATTGGAACAGACGGATCAGAGCCGATAAAGTTCTGAGCAGAGCCCTGTTTCGCCAGATCGTTCGCCTGCGCGTTACCATGCGCCCCGAATGTTCTTTGATCTAGGCTAGCTCTAGGACATTTGTGCATAAAGCAACTTACAACGTGTGGTGGTACTGTAGTACCACACCTAAGAGGAGCTTTTACTTGTTTAGGACGATTAGGCCTGCCTTACTGCTGTATGAAATGTGTATTGTTTTATTTTAAACTCCACATTCCAAAATGACAGATGCACCGTGCATGATGGCAACTACCTCTGCTTGAAAGTCAGTAGTAATCGAGCACAGTGTCGCGCTAGTGTGAAGGTCAAGGTTATCCAAATAGATGCCTGCCTCTGGACCTTCCTTTGTTTTGGATCCATCCGTAAAGATGGAGATATCTGGTGGAAACGCGTCCTTCGGGTCGATGAAGAGCTTGAAGTGCTCCTTAATATTATTTTGGATGTAATCGAGTCCACCACCTGTTCAAAAGTGGCATGGTACGCGCCTGCCTCTTTTAGAATGCTGTGGTGTCTACCCCCGCAACCCTCGTCTATCCACAACCTTTTGACCCGCCCTCAGATCCATCTCGTCTGCATGAAGATCAAGCAGAGTGAGCCGAGAAAGGCATTTTAAGCTGCAGAGTGTGTACATATCGTCGCGCCCTTCATGCTTAAGCAGGCAAGTCTTTGCATATGTGTCTTTGCTACGTGCGCCAGTCTGGTCCTGGGCCACCAGACTATAGCCCCATAGCAAAGCATTGGTCTAACTACCGTGGAAAATAACCGTAGAATGACCTTTGGGGGAAAGACCTTAAGGTTTACCTACGGCTCGTCTGCACTGCCAGAAGACCATACTGGCTATAGTTCTGCTTTAGTGGTGTTTAGCCCAATTCAGCTTCTTGACAAGTATGATACCCAAATATTTGACCTCATCCGAAAGGGATAAAGGGGTTTTCAAGAGTAGTGGCAATATCGTTACCATTAGCTTCGTTTTGTTGGTGAACAGCACCAGCCCCATTTTGTTGGAGTTGACAGTCAGGGAGTTTTCAACACGCTATCGCTCTGTTTGCTTGAGAGCAGTTTGCACAGTACTTGTTCGAATTTGTCCACTGCAACTATGGCTGTCGTCCACATATCCTATCGTCTAAAAGCCCGTACACTTAAGACGTCAGAGAAGACGGTCCATTACCAGATTCCATAGTAGTGGTGACAAAACGCCGCCCTAAGTAGCCTTTTCCCACCGTCGTAACGATTGAGGTGTCGCCTACACTAACATGTACCTTAGGGCATCGTAGAATCTGTACGATTAGTTACAGATCATCGTTGTGTAAAATTTTTAATAAATATTTTCATGAAGGGTGCTTTTAAAGAAAGTTTAAAAGGTACCCTCTACTAATGTTAACGGTATTTACTTATATTAGGTTTAAACCCACACAATTCGTAACAAAATAAGTATTCTCCAATCTTTTCTGAGTTTACTGAACTTATTACATCGAAAAATTACTTGTGATGTACAGAAACATAATAACAAATTCTAAATGTTAACTAATCTACATTAAAGATTTCAAGAAAAGGATATAAAATTCCTGGAAGAATTTAATAAGAGCAAGTCTCTCTTGTTAAGGTAACTTTTATATTTAATCCTGAAAGCATTTGAATGGTGTAATAGCCTTTGAAGGTCCAGAAGGGAAACTTTTATTTAAAAAATCAATACGTCCCTTTCCTTCTTGGTTACAGAGCGGAAATTAAATTTCGTCGTTTGATTAATTCTGTTGAAAATCAAACGCTTTCTCATACTGACGTGTCAGAAACAGATTTTTTATTTTAAAATCAAATATTCGTTAAGTGACGCAAATTACCATTTTGAAGACTGTATTAAAATAAGTTTGTATCTAAGTAAGCAGAACAGTTCAAGCGGCAGTAAATTACATTTCATTCCAGCTTTATGCGGTAGCTGTAACTTATATAAGACTCGGCAGTTATAGAAAACTGTAACTAGTTACCAAACATACTTCTTTGGGCAATCAACAAACTTAGCAGAACCAACAGGGAAATCACATAATGATGACTTTTTAAGAAATGACCCACTGCTTTAACCTTAAACAACATCAATAAAAGACTACACTGCTGATACCGAAGGTTATAATTTCAGTAGATGTGAAGTTATATTATGGATTATAGTGAAGGAGGTGAACTTAAGCCGCGATGCGGGCCCATTGTGATCGCTCAAGCCATCCTAGACTTGAGACAAACTTGAAGATATCCCCCATGTATGTTCTGCAAATTCTGGCTATGTCGTGCCAGAGGTCCCCCAGCATGGATCCTCGTAATATGGAGTGCGCTGGGCAGTCACACAGAATGTGTTTAGCAGTCTCATCATCCATGTAGTATCCTCGACAGTATGGTTTTTATACCAAACCATGGTATGCATGTGTTTATTTAGTCATTACTCCTACAAGGAGTTTCAATTTCTGGCGCAGCAGCTATATACTGAATTTAGCCGATTTTGCGGATAGTGCTTTAATAGCTTTCTTGACCTGACAGAATTTTTGTGTGTTAGCCCACGTTTTACAATATCTGAAGTGGGTTTCTTTTTAATCAGATTGCTGATCAAAGTAGGTGACAAAGTAATGGCCGGCTTTAGTTCCATGAGAGTTTTGGCCAAGCCTTGCTTTTCTAGTAAATCTGCCTGAACATTTCGCTGGTTTCAAGCGTGCGCGAGTTATGTGATCCCCCATTTGTTATACCTATGAAACTAATAAAGTTATTAGGAAATATTAGGAAATATTAGGAAATATTAGGAAATATTAGGAAAATGCAACAATGTAATTAAAAGACAATTTGTTACAATTTATATTCAGTTTATAAACGTTCATGTAAACGGAAGCGCTACAAAGTAGCACAAGGATAAGTGACACTGCAGATGTCAGGTCACAGACGGTCGTAGGAAGTCACGTACCGAGATTACGCAGAAGTAAACCTGCAACATTGTAATTATGAATAGCTTTTAAGATAGCAACTCTGTATTATGAATAGAGTCAAGTGTAAGCAGACATTAGGTCTGCAAGTTCCCACAGAATTGTGAGGGGTAGGGAGATTATAAAAGGACCGGAAGCTCCACTCGCGGGCAGTTCATCAAACGTTCAGCTTTTGCATTGCAGTTCGTAGATAACTCACTGTACAATTAAGTAATAATTTTGGACTTAGAGTAATAAATCAATATTGTCTAAATTCAATATTTAACTTCTGTATAAAACTTAAATAAATGTGTTAAAGTTCAACGAGTCTTTTTAAAAAGAACCGCTCGAAGCCACGAACCTTAACTCGCGTTACTCCAAGCTAGTTCAAGTTTTTTGGAGCTGTCTCTAGGACTTTAATGCACTCATATACGACCCTAGAAGTAACTTTCTGATTAGAGATTGCGAGTAATGCTGCTTTGCTTTCACTAATTATTCTAATGGATTTATTTTGGACATTTCTTTCCTTAGTGATGTTTGCGCCCTCGGTTATTGCAAGCACTTCTGCTTGAAAAACAGTTGTTAGCGTACTGAGTGCCAAATATTGGTTGAGGTCCAGATCAAAGGAAAAAATTCCAGCACCCGTACCCTCTCTCATTTTGGAATCTGTGAAGATGGATATTTCTGCTACGGCTTCATTATTAGGTTCTGTACGAACGCCAAAGGGCTTTTTTATTAACAGTATTGGTGGCATAGTGTCCCATACTGCCTTCACTAGAGGTATTTTTCTAGAGCCGTATGTAGGAATTGTTTGGTGTCTCCACCCAGCTCCTTTTTTATTCCATACCCCCTTTAGTTGCAGTATTAGAACTGCTTTCAGTGCTACTCCTACCACATAGAGACCTAGTGGGGCGAGCCCCAGAATTACTTCTAATGTTGCAGTGGGGGTGGAACTCATGGCTCCGGTAATACTCATACATGCTAGTCCCTGCACATGTGAGAGTTACTTGCTTTCGCTATTTTTGTTTGTGTGTGTAGATCAGTTTAGTTTGCTGTCAAGTATTATTCCCAGACTTGGTCGCAGCTAAGAGGCCTAAAGATGTATCAAAGAGTGTTTGCAAGTTAAATACCTCAACTTTCTTTTTCTTTGTGAACAAAACGAACTCTGTTTTGGTTGGGTTAGCAGTCAATGAGTGTTCTGTAGACCACGTTTCAACGAATCGAAGTGCTGTCTGCATAAGGTTGCTAAGCACATGTTCATGTTGACCTAGCAGTAGGATTGTAATGTTGTCCGCCTATTCAATCGTGTAGAAGAAAGTCCGGTCCAGGCGACGGGGGAGGCTGTCCACTACTATGATCCATAGTAGGTATGATAGTACACCACCTTACGAACAGCCTCCTTTCACCATCCCCTTAACCGAGCTCCCTCCCACGCTGGTCTGGATTGCTCAGTTACTTAGTAGATTTATTATATATTGCTGTAGGTTTTTATCGACCCTTCGTCTTGCAATGCTTCCTGGATGCTACCAAAGGTCGTTCCGTCAAACGCCTCGATGTCTAAAAATGCTCCCAATGTGGATTCCTTCTTGTTGAGGGAGTCCTCGATGCGTTCCACAACTAAATGTAGGTCAGATTCAGTTGATCTCTAAGTAATAGATGCGTGTTGGCTGCGATGAAGAGGTCTAGTAGTAAGAACATCTTCCTTTATGTCTAGATCACACAGTCTCTTTAAGGTTTTTAAACAGGAAGGACATTAGACTGACTGTTCGGTATGATTTGGTTAGTAATCACCTTTGCCCGGTTTTTGTATAAAAACTATCTTCATTTTCCGCCAAGTCTTAAGAACGTATTTATAAGCAATTCAATCTCTAAAGCCTTATATTAGGCGTGAGAGCAAAATACCCAGGCCCCATTATAAAGGGCTTAAAAGATTTCATTTGACCCTGAGGATTTGGATGGCTGAAAACTGTTAGCAGATCATTTTACTTTGTTTGCACTTACCACTCCTTCAGCCACTGGCCAATCGTCGTTCTTTGGTGGATGAGAGGGCGTATTTGTCCAGAATGGGACCGCTTGTGTTTGGCATCCCGGGAAGTGCGTTTCTAGCAACAGATCAGCTCTCTTTCCGTCCCTGGTAGTATATGTACTATCCTGACGTTTGAGGGATCTGGGCTGCTGTCGTTTGTCCTTTGTGAGTATTTTGGTTAAGCAATAGGTTTCTTTGGTAGTTTCTAAGAATTACAGAAAGACTTCCATCCGATCCCTTTGCTTCCTTCTGATATTTGCTGGTGATTCTTATAGGCTTCCCTTTCATCTGCAGCTTTTGTTCTCTTTGCCTTGTTAAACAGTTCGCCTAAAACGGTTTTTGCTTCTATAATTCAGAACTCCACCACGGTGTGCGTGCCTGTAAAGAAGCTGTCCTTATAGGGCATGTCTGATAATAAGCTTGTATAATGGAGTCTTGTCGGGCTTCTGTAGAAGCCTGCAGTTTTTCTATTTTCGTTATTCTGTGTAAATATAAGAAATTTCCAATAACTTTCTCTCAAACCCTCCACGAATGAAAGCCTGTTCATTGAGCTGGGGTTCTTTGTGGCTTACATGTGCTGTTTTCAGTTTGAAAGTAATCTGGCTCATCTGATTTGGTTGCCTCTGGCAGCACTTGCCAGCAAGTTATATGTTCTGAAATACTAGATGTTGTCAAGGTAATGTCAATTGCTGTTTGACATCTGGGCGTAACGAAGGTTGGTTCATTACTCCAGTTTAGTATTTCCAAATTTTTACTTGAAAAAAATTCCAGTAAAGCTTCGCCTCGTGGGTTTACGTTACGACTTCTCAAAACTGTGTGGTGAGCGTTAGAGTCACATCCAATTATTAGATGTTTGTTATTTGTTTCAAAATAGTTGATGGCCTCTGCCATTTCTTTCGGAAGTGGGAGTGACGTGTCATGCGTTGGAAGGTATTCTGAAACTAAACTAATTCATACTTAGCCTAAAGATTGCAACTTATCTGAGCGGCTGTGATCCGGTATAGCGATGACTAATTAGTTTAGCCTTGTAGCAAAGGCGTCAAAAAATCTAGAGTCAAAAGGCTTAATCGACATCTACAAGAGTGCATTTAAAGACCCCCTATAAAGCGACTAATAATCTAGAAAGGTCTCAAATTTTTTGGTAATATGTGGAAGGTTTGTAAAATACATATATGAACTGCACGATCCGCAACGTTTTCACTTTCAGTCGAAGTATGAATCCCCAAATAACATGAAATACTTTATTGAATGAATAGTTAAAATAAATACGTATGATGTGTATATAAAATAAGTGCTTGTGTAGATGAATTAATAATTATTAATTAATTAATAACGAACAGAAAAAAAGTAGTTCGTTATAGTATTTTAAAAAATAATAGTTCATCAAGTCAGACGGCTTATCACCTTCCTTGTACAATTTTTAATAAATTGATCTATAGTTTAACTATAAACTCTATTCTCCTTTAATGTAATTACTCATAGACGTTTCAAATATTAAGCCTTTAACCTATCCTATTCTTAAAAAAGAAAATATATTTTCTGTCTGTTCTCTGAATTTGCTGCTCTTACTACTTTAAAAAATTATGTGCACCATTGTGTAAAAAACTAATAACGATGTCTAAATACTAACTTGTATTCAAAGCAATATTAGAAATTCCAGAAAAGGATCTGAAAAACAGAAAACCTGAGTGAAAAGATCGTCTTTTATTAAAGTAGCTTTCACCCTTTATTCTGACAGCAAATGAATGATTAAATAGCTTTTGAAAGTTAAAACCAGACCGTTGGTTTAGAAAAAAATCAATAAATTTTTTCCTTCTCTGATTTCTGGCAGAAATTAAAACTTGTCTTATGATTAATTTTATTCAAACTGGGTATTTTCTGAGTTTGTGTATATGCTAAAAACAAGTTCTTAATTAAGAACTATCTGCATTAAGCTTTAAATTCAAGTATAAAATGAAGGTAATTTCCAAGCTGTTCCGTTTTGAAGTCAATTGTTTATTTGTGAAGTACTCCTTTAGTGACGCAAATATACTCTCAAATCGTCAAGACAACGGAGCAAGATCCTCCGTTATTAGAGAATGAACTAAGGTTTAAGATGGAACATCTCCGAATTAGGCAGCTCATGTAAGGGCGTTTTTAAACAATAACTTTCCAGCACAATCGGAAAGAGAAGACCTGTGGAATAGAAAGCAGGGTCACTCGATTATCTTCTTATAGGGATATCTAAAATTAGAGGTTTATAAAATCAAGCCCGAGGTTTTCGAAGCCCTGCGCCATCGAATAATTTGAAAGTGTCGAACTTTGACACAAGAAATTACGAAAATTCCAAATAGTTCTTTGAATCGCGTCTTTGCCGGTGAACGTAGGTGAGTAAAAGACAATCTGATCATTTTCTTTGTTTTATTTAATGATTTTTATTTTGCCTTAATTTGAAAAAAAGTTACCACTTGAGCGATGTCATGCAATTCACATTTCGCGTCTGATCTTAGACATGAAGAGATTGAAAAGGCTTTTCAAATGAGATTTTACTTGATTTCAGTTGCCTATAGCAAGCGGTTCTGATAAATCCCATTCTAACGCCAAAATATGTCCCTTTGCAGTAATTTTACGTATTTCTGGAAATCTTCAAATTCAGCAAAACGGATGATTTATTAGGCGTGGCTCCTTTTCTTAGGAACATCCTATACAAATTAGTAATAACGGTTACGTTATTTTGAAAATAAACTGTCTTAATTACCTATAAAAAATTGTTAATTTACTACGTACATCGACGTAGCCTGAAAGACAAAGAAAGAATCACCGGGCTCAATCGGCAAGTAGGCGAGGTCTTACAAATATAAAGAAAAATGAAGGAAAGGCCTGAAATAAAGAAAAGAAATTAACAAGACTTTCTACTAATTATAATTAATTGAAGTGACATTTTGGAGAGACATAACAGTGTAATATAATCAAACAACACCAAAAAAAAATCAAATCATTAGAAAATATATGTCAGCAAAAAAACCCAAAAGAAATCATTTTTCAAATGGCGAGCTGTACTTTTAGGTTACCGCCCTATATTAATTACCAAACAAAAAAATGCAGCTCTAAATCATCATGGTAAACTACAATTAAATATACAATTAAATAAATAAAATGGTCACAGAAATACACTATTAATATTCAATACCGTCGCAAGCATAAACTTAACTACATCAAATCCTCCCCAATAAAGAAGTCTTCGCAAATTACAATGTTAATAATAAATATCTTCTCAAGCAAAGACTATCATTTCAAAACTACAAAGTTTAGTCATCCATGCGACTTTATATACATGCGATTGCTACAGTTACTTAGGATACATATAAAAGAACAGGGAACAGACTTATCCGCGTGTCCACGGTGTAGTATTAATCGCACCTACCCCCAGAGCAGGGCGGAGCAGATGGACTAGGAATCACGCAACTCGTGTCTTCCCTCCACAAAAGAAGCTGCAGACGCCTCATTAATCTAGGCCCAGGCAATAGATGGTTCGATCCACCGAAAGGAGCTATAATAAGTACAGGTAAATATTAATTTATTAACGCCTAAAGTACATATTTTTAAAACTGCAAATACTTACCACACATTGTGTGTATGAAATTTTGAAGATGACAAAACAAAATAACAACGTAACGACGAGTAATCTTGCTACATATAGCAAGAATCGAGTAATCTATTTGTTCTCAATAACAGGAGTTAATAATTCAATCCTCGCGTATCACAACATACCAAAAAAAAGATTAGAAACTCGATCCAAGCTTTATCAAATAATACCATACACTATTTCAACGAGTCTTTCGGTCGTAGTAGTATACATGGATTAATTGTACGCTATAGTAATGTGTAGCAAGCCAGCGGACACCGAAAACAAGGTACCGACGATGTAAATTATACAGTAAACTTTTCAAATTCGCAGCAAATGGGTTTAGATGAAATTATTGACAAGCGTGCTTATTGTAGGAAGGCAATAATTTATTGAATTCAGGTGTATTAAATCAGTTAAATAAGAAATTGTTGCAACTTACCCTTGTTAAGGTAGTTATGATAAGTTCTATTATATGTTTGTGTACGTTTTGACTAGAAAATAGCTTCACAATAATTGGTTAATATTGTTTTTTATATAATGACGCAATATAAACGTGCCCTTGCCTTCCACATAAAAGAGGACTGACTAACGAGACTTTCTTCAGGGACATCATGATCTCAAATCTAAATTTAAGTATCTACTTTCTCGATTATTTCAGTTGGTCGAACATAGAAATACCTTCCGGCTCGAATTGATTAGTATATTAACCTATGCTAAAATTTTTAGAAAACAAATATTTGGAGATAACAATAATATAGAAAAAGAAGGAACCTTGTTCAGTAGAAGTCTCATAAAAATACCAAAAAGTTATCAAAGTTTCATCTTACACTCATAGAACTTCCAATGTCAGGGTACTCTCCCTACCGTGCTTACTTCTTTAAAAATATACCTTTCATAAAAAATATGTATAAATTTGCCTTTTTTATACAGAATTTCTTAAATGAATCTTTGAATTAATAGAACCTTAAAGCTACAATTTCCATAATAAAATTATTAAATACAAAGCCGTTTAAATATTTTGCTAAAATTCTTTGCAGAAAATCACAAATGTTAAAAGCTAATTTGAACTTTGCACTCAGGAGCCTTGAATTAATTCCAGACCCAACAGTTTCCTAGTACTTAATACCTTGAGCACAAACTTGTTTCGATAAGATTGCTTTAAGAGTAAAATTATTCAAGACCTTTATTAGGTCGGTTTCAAAAGCTAATTTACAATGAATTGAATTGCAGTGAAATTAAATCATTTCATGCGATAAGTGCTGGTTCTGGACGACGCAAGCAGTTAGTTATCAAAAGCGAGACGTATACAGCATAACCCTGGGGCCAAACACTCTATCAGTAAACCACACTTAACTCGGCGAACAAACACCGACAGTATGATGTAATTAAGGGGCGCTATGCTTGCGACCACGTCTTCAATGTTCCACCCGAAGGTACTACATTGGGTTTAAACTCAAAAAAGAATGTGCTTCAAATTAAATCTGATATCAAAATTATTTGGTCCTAAATAAATTATATAACTAAAACTAAAGTTGGGGTTTGAATAATGATACCCCCATCGTTGACTTTGAAGTGTGCCTGATCAACAAGACGCTAGCAAACGTAGAAGGGGAGGGATCTGTAATACCGGGTGGCAGCTGCCAGTTCTGCTTACCGGTGCGACCTGAAGGGTCGTCTTAAAACTATCCAAATCTATCTAACTAATTTTTAAAAATGGATTCAAGTTTCTAAGCATACGCCAAATATATTAATAGCGAATCCAGATATTTGTTCCTGCTCTATAAATTTACAAAGTCGTCGTTCCTGGGCCTAAGTATTTTATTCTAAGTCCATCCTATATTCGTCCCTAACGTTCCCTATCGTTTTCCAACTGACATATTTTAATTCCACTCCTCCTTCCTATAGATACTGTGACCAAAAATAGGCGGCGGAACTTCAAACAAAACAAAGTCACAAAACAATAAAAGTACAGCCAAAAATACAACTATAACTGTAAATATACTATAAATATATAGATATACATCTAAATAAGCATTAAACGTGTAGCAGTGCATAAAATTGCATAAAACTTAACCCAAATTATCAGGTGCCCTCGCGTCAACACAGTAAAAACGTGCTCGTTAAATTACTACAAAATCGTCTTATTAATACAAATCAATTCTTATGCGAGTACACCCGCCACAATTTTATTCATATCTCGTATCTAAATTTCTCCAGCATCCGAAGATCTGGTCGTCTGCCTACGGCCCGGTTGTACTATCTCAGATTAACCTTGGTTCACTGCTGAACTAAGTTCATCATTCACGAGATGGTTGTACAATCGGCGATTAAGAATTGATCGTGGTTCAAATCTGAACTACCAATTTTCGACGGTTAAACTAACATTTTTCCTTTGTCAAAAAGTGCAAGCATTAATTTTGTTATGAATATTCCCCAAAACTTTACCGACGACGAAGATTTTTAGAATTAGTGAATGTACATCATAGATTGCCAAAAAATTACAGACATAGACCAAATAATTTTTTAATATGGAACGAAACTCAATTTATACAACGTTTCCGTTTATCCAAAGAGACTGTTAGAATGATTATAGACGAGATATCGGGCGAGATACAAAATGAAACAGCACAGTATATTTTTCTATGAAATACCTGACATATTTAATTAATTAATTTACTTGTAGAAATCATGCTCTTACTTCTGAAGATATTGTTTGTTACTTTACGCTTTCTAAGTTGTGCATCATTTTTGTAAATTGTCGAAGATTTTCAGGGAATCGATAAGGGCACTGCTAGCAGAGCTGTCTCAAAAACAGTTGCAGTCTTAGCGCGTAGATTTAAACATTTAATACACTTCCCTCAAACGGAGGAAGAAACCAGAAGCATTAAACAAGGCTTCTACAATATCGCCAAACTACCCAGATGCGTAGGTGCTTTAGACTGCACACATGTTAAAATTATATCACCTATGGTGTTTATGCCGAAAATTACAGAAATAGAAAAGGTTTTTTTCATACAATGTTCAAGTTATTTGCGACTAACATACAGATACTAAATGACGTGTGTCGTTGGCCAGGGTCCACACACGACTCGACGATATTTTCTAATTCAAGAATTAGAGCACACGTTGAAGGTGGCAAATTTAATGATTGCATTTTAGTAGGTAATAGTGATTATGGTATAAGGCGTTAATTAATCACACCACTTCACAATCCGCGGTTACCTGCAGAACAACTCTTTAATAAAGCACAGATCAGGGCAAGAAACCCTGTCGAAAGGTGTTGTGGGATTTGGAAGCGACGCTTCCCGATCCTTGCACTTGGAATTCATGTTGCACAAAGTGAATGGTATCGTAGTCGTTGCTGCTGCTTTACATAATCTTGCCATTATGATGAAGGGTCTGCTGCCTACGGTAGATGAAGAAACTGAAGCTGCAATTAATTTAGTGAACAACATTCCTGCACAACAGTATCCGATAAATTCAGAAGCTGCAAATAATATAACCAGAGTTGCTTTAATTAGATATTACGAAAACTTGCAATAAACTTTTATTAAACAAACTGTACATATTAATATAAATGAAACTCAATGTAAACTAATTCTATTTATAAAACAAAAAAATTTATATACATGCATTGTTACAAACAAATATAATTCTAACTTAAACTAATCTAATTCTTGCATTCATTTCTCTTTTCTAGCTCTAGAATTTCCAATTTAATAGCGTGTAATTCCTTTTCTTGCTTCATTCTGTTCTAATATTCCAACTGCATGATTTCAACTGATGCACTTTTAACGTAAACTGCTTCCACAGTTCATTCTCCTCCTTCAAACATGTACTCCGTGCTTCCTCTGACTGAACTTTCATTTGCACCCATTTTTCCATTTTCTTAGACATTTGTTTCTTGCTATTTGCTATGTACATAGTATATTTAATTAAACACCAATTAGCAATGTCTCTTCTTATCTTGTGAAATGCGTAGAATTGATGATTTTGGTTGTTTTAATAGAGGTGCCAGTTTACTCAATGTTGCACCCTCTTTTTCTGCAATAATATAATATAATTACAAACATTGATATATACTATGCGTTAAGTACTACAATGTTGCCTAGATTAACAATGTATTAAAATTAATAAATAAAACAATACCGTTACTTTCAATTTCAACAACTGGTTCTACCGAAGATGAACCTAAATAATCGTGGTCCATTTCTGAAGTTATACCCTCGTATTCTAGTACTATTTCATCATTTGATGGTACTAAAAGTTATTGCAATATATTTTAATTGTTTGAGCGAACTTCTTTTAATTACACTTACACGGTGCATCATCATCAAATGTAGATGCAAAGCCCTCAATCCGCACCCAGAATATCCTTCATTTTCTCGTCAATAGGTGTGAAGTTTTTGGGTTCTGTAGCAAGCAAAGAACATCTCTCATCTGCAAATATTCTTTTTGCTCTTTTTTTTGTATATTTTCATATTTATTTTTTAAGATCTTATGATCCCGATGGCACATTCCACTTCCAGAACTATTAAATTCTCGTGAAATTTGTTCCCATGTTTCCAATTTAATTTTGTTGGAAGAAGCGTCGGTCTGTTTACATTCTATTTTACTGCTATACTTATATACCAGAGATATCAATAATGCCTCTTCCTGACTATTAAAATTACCAGTTCTTTTAGAGTTCATTTTATAACCTGTAACAAAACAGTTTAACATTAAAAACCATCTGCAAGCATTAAATATAAACTAAGTTAGGATCGGGTGTACAATACGTGATTGTGTAACCTTAAATCAGATTAATCATATAACACTTACTTGGTTTTTAATTTAAATAATAAATTGATATTGGTAGATTTGGTAATAACGGCGCGGTAAACAAAACAATATTAAAGTAAGGTTAGGCAAACTTCCATTTCGAATGGACCTGCACCTTGCTAATGTTCTAGATTACTAGGTAAAATGGCTTGCGTGTTCTAATGAGCTAAAGAGTCAAACTACAGGTCCAACCAAAGTAGTAGGGTCGTTAGTGAGGAACCAGACTAAGACAGGTCCCCGAAAGAGGGCAGCGGCTCTTTCGGTACTTAGATTGGCAGAGACCATAGGGGTCGGTATGACAGTCTAAGACACACTACCGCGATGTGGAAGGCAACAGGAAACCTTCACATTACCTCCCAAGTACATAGTGTACTTAAATTGTAATAAATATGATGGCATTGTCTGGGGTAAAAGATTCCGGAGTTAAAATAGTCCCCATTCGGATCTCCGAGAGGGGACTACTTCGGAGCATGCGATCGGAAAGTGTAGAATAACAGTCGGGAACATTTTGCGAGTCGGAGCGTGGAATGTTAGAAGTATGAAACAAGTAGGTAAGCTAGAGAACCAAAAATTGAAATAAGTAGGTTAACACTAGACAAAGTAGGGATCAGCGAAGTTTGGTGGCCAGAGGCGGGGGATTTTTGGAGTGAAGACTTCAGGGTAATTCATACAGGAGCAAAGGAAGAAAATTCGGGCGTGGGGATAGTTATGCGAAAAAAGATAGGACACTATGTAGAAAATTACTTACAACAGAACGAAAGAGTACTCATGGTTAGATTAGAATCTAAACCGGTTAACACAGTAATAATACAAGTATACATGTCCACCTCTACCTACAGTGGCGGAGAGGTAGAATCAATGTACAAAAATATCGAAGACTTACTAAGATACATAAAAAAACATGAAAATTCAATAATTACTGGAGATTTTAATGCAGTGGTAGGTAAAGGTAAGAAAGAAGCGGTAGTAGGTTTGTTTGGTTTAGGTACGAAAAACGACAGGGGAAATAGGTTGGTAGAATTTTGTGACAAGAACAATTTAATCATCACAAGCACATTATTTCAACATCATGCTAGAAGATCATATACGTGAAAGATGCCAGGAGATATAGGAAGATATCAAATAGATTACATTTTTGTTAGACAACGGTTTAAGAATCAAGTAAAAGTCTGTAGAAGTTACCCAGACGCAGATATAGCCACTGACCACAACATCGTAATTATGAAGGCCGCAATTAGATTTAAAAATTTTAAAAAAAAGAAACGGAAAAGGCACTTTGACTTAGAGAAACTAAAAGATAAAGAAAGATTCGAAAAAAAGTCAAATGAAAGACACCGGAAAAATATCTGATACTAAGGAAGTATAAACAGAATGGAATAACATTAAATCCAGCTTAGACATAGATGCCAGGGATATTCTGGGATATACACAAAAAGAAAATAAGAAATGGATAACAAAGGATATCCTGAATTTAATAGAAGAAAGACAAAAATACAAAAATCAATCAGCCTCAACGGGAAAACAGAGATACAAAACCATAAAATGGAAAATTATTCGTAAATGCAGGAAAGCTAAAAAACAATGGATTGATGAAAAATGCAAAGAGGTACAAACTAAGATGAAAATACGAAAGACAGATGAAGCATACAAACTATTTTTAGGGACATAAAACCGTGTAACAAAAATATAAAGGAAGCGGGAGGAATCGTCATTATAGGAAATGTAGAGAAAGTGGGTAGATGGCAAGAAAATATAGGGAATTTATATGCAGGAGAGGAGCTAACAGCATTAGAGCAGGAATCAGACATTAAAGATAATGACTTGGGATATCTTATATTTAGAGCTGAGTTTGAATTAGCATTGAAATGTCTGAAAAATGGTAAGGCGCCGTGTACAGATAAGGTGCAAGCAAAAACTCTAAAAGCCGCTGGACAAACAGTAACAGAATGCTTCTTCCAAGTTGTAGGCTATATGTATGAGATAGCCGAGATACCCAAAGATTTCAAACATAACATCATAGTAACTATACCAAAAAAAAGGCGCGGATAGATGTGAAAATTTTCGAACAATAAGTTTGACAACACATGTGCCAAAAAATACTAACCAGAATTGTACATAGACTAATGGAAAAACGAGCTGAAAAAATACTAGAAGAAACTCAATTTGGGTTTAGGAGAAACAGGGCAACACGGGAGGCTATTTTAGCTCTGAGAGTGATAATGGAGAAAACAATAGAAATAGGGGAAAGCGTGTATATAGGGTTTGTAGATCTGGAAAAAGCATTCGACAATGTAAAATGTTGGAAATACTAAAAAAGATTAGAATGAGTTATAGAGATAAACGAATAGTACAAAGCTTATACAAACAGCAAACAGCAGTAATAGAATTAGAGCAGTAACGTAGAGAAGTAAACATTAGGAAAGGGGTGAGATAGAGATGTCCCTATCCCCATTAATTTTTAACTTGTACATTGAAGAGGCAATAAATACTGTCAAACGCAGAAAGGCATTTGGAATTACTATGCAAGGACAAAAAATTGATATGCTTAGATTTGCAGATGATATAGCCGTATTAGCATCTAGCAAGGAAGAGTTAGAAGTTGCTCTTAATGAAATGGAAACGGTTGTAACAGAGAGATACGGTATGAAAGTTAACAAAAATAAAACTAAAGTACTAGAATGCAAATGAAGGAAAAATAAATAAAAAACAAGAATACAAATAGGTAACAAGAACTTACAAGAGGTTAAGGGTTTCTGCTACCTAAGAAGCCAAATATCGCAAGATGCGAAAAGCGCAAAATATATAAAACAAAGATTACCACAAGGTCGTGCACATTTAACAATAAACAGCAACTACTGTGTTCAAAGACTACAAAACATAGAAACAAGGAAAAGATTGCTTAGAACATATGTGTGGAGCACAGCACTGTACAGCTGTGAAGCCTGGACAGTAGGGGAAGCGGACAAGAAAAAGGTACAAACCTTTGAAATGTAGTGCTACAGACGATTGATGAAGATATTACGGACAGACAAAGTTAAGAACAAAGAGATTCTACAAATGGTAGGAGAAGAAAGAAATGTGTGGAAAACAATGAAGAATAAGAGAGATAGGATGACAGGTCACGTACTAAGGCACAACGGAATAGTGCAGAATATATTAGAAGCAGAGATAGAAGAGAAGTAGAGATAGACCTAGGTTAGACTATTGCGCACAGATAGTGAAAGATGTAGGCTGTATTAACTTCAGGAAAATGTGTAGGCTAACTCAGAATAGGAATCAATAGACGTACGCATCCAACCAGTCCCAAGATGGATAAACTAATGACGAAAAAATAACTGTACTTAAACATGATGATTTTTATAAGAAACTACAGGTATTGTTTGTGCAATATTCTCGAATAATATTAACTGTGTGAGAGGATTTACTGCAAAACTACTAATTCGTCAAATGTCTAAGTGTTGGAGGATCTTGGCAGCCACAGGCTGCTTAACCCCCTGCACATACCACTGAATCTCGGTGAGATAGGGCATATAATTAAAAAACAATAGAAGAGGATCCGAGCTGTATATAGGTTGTGTGGCAATTTCAGGAACTGTGTAAGCTAGCTCAGAATATAAATAAGTGGAGGTACGCGTCCAGCCAATTTTGAGACGGAAACCTATTAACGAAAAAATAAGCACAGATAAATTTCATGATTATTATAAACAACTACAGGTGTTGGCTGTGAAATATCTGCAACTAATGTTGACTGTGCGAAAAGATATTTTAGAAAAAATATTAAATTGGCAATAGTTCTAGTGCTGGGGAAACTTGGCAGCCACAGGCTGCTTACCTCTTTTCACAACCACTGAATGTGGGAAAAATATGGTATATAGTTGTAAAACAATAGAATGGGACCAAACTGCACCTAACAAAAAAGAACAGCAAAGACAACAAACATAGAAACAAAAAGTAATTGTTGAAAACATATGTGTGGATCACGGCACAGTATGCCTATGAAATACTGGCAGTAGGAAAAGCAGACAGTAAAACGGTAGCAGCCTTTTGGAATGTTGTGCTTCATATTTATGAGGATGATAGCATGGACAGACAAAGTTAATTACAAATAGGTTATAGAAATAGTTGGGGAATAAAGATATCTGTGGAAAAAAAATAGGAGAAGTAGACGGGCAGAATACGTTCTAAGGCTTATTTTGGGGAATAGTATCGGATGTATTACAAGCAGAGATAGAAAAAAAGGAGATAGATGTAGACCTAGATCAGATAGTGATAGATGCAGAACTGTGCAAATTTCAGGGAAATGTGTAAGTTAGTTCAGAATAGGAAACAATGAGGATACGCATCTAACCAGTTTCAGGACTGAAGACCTAATGATGATGAGGCAAACTTATATGCTAGAATTTACGGAAATTAGATAACATATACGTTATAACAAAACACGTATGGCAGATGTATTAAACCGCCGTTCAACTAAACTTTGTTGTACAACGGAACTACCCTTAACCGCAGTTCAAGAATTGACTATGGTTTATGTGAACGAAGTTTAAACTGAAAGTTGTACAACCGGGCCTACGTTTATTTATATGTTACTGCCAAGGGGTGGTGGGTATGCACTGCTAAAGTCCTGGTGTGTATGCGCTAAACGTCCTGGAGGGTCACAATCACTATCACTTTTAAGTCCTGGGGGATGCGCGGTTTCACTCTATTTAAGTTTTTTTGATTCAATTGGTTGATTTTATTTAATCACGGTTTCTAATTAAGTTTATTATTCACCTGATGTTTAAAGTTTTGATTTATAACCGATTTTCCGCGCGTTTGGATGAAACAGTGATTGATTTATTGTGGGAGTTCGTCGCGCATATTCAGACATTTGATTATATCTTTTTAGTTTTTGTTTTTGATTTTTTAAATTTTAGTTGTGTCATGTTCATTTATCATTTATCATGCCAAGTCAAATCCTATCAAAATTTTTCCAATTCTTTCACGCCTTCTCATCCAACACCCTTCGATTTACGAGCGGTTATCGTCATCCAATCTCTCAACCCTTAGTGCAAATTCTTAAAGAGCTGCCCAGAGCGCCTTCTGGTTAGCCACTTTCCCGACTTGTTCTAGACTCTTTGGCCATACTAGTCCTTCAACGGCTAGCGTCCTATCCGCCAACCCTCGGTTTGCGATCTCGAGTGGGCAATCAAATAGCACATCGGCGCGTTCTACGCTTTCAACGCATTTGCAGCGGTCGTTCTCGGTCAAGCCGTCACATGTAATTTCCGATTGAAACTGGAATTTTCCACGCAAGACTATTCCAGGACCCTCTTTAAACACTTACACCATCCTTCTCCCATTTGTTGGTACAGTGAATGTTTTCGGTAGTTTTCAAAAACATGGTATTTTAGCGAGGTACTTTACCGAGTTTCTCTGTAGATTTCCGGCTAGATTTTTGAGGCCAAAACTGTACGCAACAAGGTTAAGAATTTATTTGGTGTACAAAAAAGTTCTTAGCTTTAGATTTCACAAACCAAAACCACAATTTAAAATTCATTTGTTTTCCCGCTGTTTTACGGTTTTATAACGTTGACATTTGGTTTATGAAAATACCATGTGATTTGACGTTTGATGCACATAACCTGCAAAATCAGCAGTGTTCACAATGGCAATAACAAAAGAAGACATTCGATTTTCCATCCACTTGGCGTTTCATCTGAAGGAAAATGCTGCTGAAGCCACTGAAATGATTTGTGCTACATATGGAGAGAAGGCTGTAAGTCATGCTACGTGTAAAAGGTTGTATCAAAAATTTTGCCAAGGAGATTTCAATTTTCAAGATGAACGCCCTCAAAAGATTGAAACGGACGAACTGCAAGCATTGTTGGATATAAACTCTGCACAAACTGAAAAGAAGCCTGCACAGTAGCTTGGCATTACGCAGCAAGCCATTTCCACACGTATACATGCAATGGAAAAAGTTCAGAAGGAAGGGAGATGTGTTCCACATGCACTGTCCAAAGACAACAAGAATCGACGGCGTGACACCGCACTAACTTTGCGTTCAAGGTTCCGGAAAAAGGATTTTTTGCACCAAATCATTACAGGCGATGAAAAGTAGATACTTTATATTAACCCGAAGCGTAAAAATCATGGGTTGACCCTGGTCAACCTTCAACATCGACTCCAAAGCCCAATATCCACGGCAAGAAAGTTTTGCTCTGCATATGGTAGGATTGGAAAGG
Organism: Platerodrilus igneus; assembly: GCA_036346225.1. Taxonomy (NCBI): domain Eukaryota; kingdom Metazoa; phylum Arthropoda; class Insecta; order Coleoptera; family Lycidae; genus Platerodrilus; species Platerodrilus igneus. The sequence continues at coordinate 3,097,103 of JARFIW010000325.1, read as the reverse complement.
TGTATTGTATTACGACTCGTTACAACCGGGTGGTCTACCATCTACTAGAAACGAAAGTAAGTGTAATATTAGGTTTAAAACAAAGAATAAGAAAAATTTCTCATCCTTCTTTATACCCAAAAAACATAAACATCCTTACTAGTATATTAAGAACTAACAGTCATCCAATCTATTTAATAAAAAAATTACTATCAGAACAATTTCCATAAAGAAATCTATTGATATACCATCTGTACCTACATACATAAGAAGAATTATCGGGGACTACTTTAAGAATAGAATCCTGAGATACGACATTGACGAAGGTACAAAACAATATATGATTTCAGGTGGTGTTCCACAGGGTTCAGTTTTAGACCCACTACTTTGGAATTTAACATATGATGGAGTGCTAAGGTTGAAATTACCGAATGAAGCTAAAACTGTAGCATTTACAGACGATTTGGTACTAGTGGTTACTGCAAAGCTAAAGGAAATAATTAGGCAATATCTAAAAAGTTTAAACCTTGAACTAGCTGCAGAAAAAACTGAAGTTGTTCTTGTGTCCAGCAGAAAAATACGTAAAACAATGAACCTGCAAATAGGTAATCACCAAATTACTTCTAGTGCTAGTGCGCATTACTTAAGTGTGAAAATCGACGAAAAATTATCATTTAAAGAACATTTGTCCTACGTGAGCAAAAAAGCGGCAAACACAACAACAATACTCACACGAATAACGCCTAATGTTGGTGGACCAAAAACAAGTAAAAGATTACTTTTGGCATCGGTTGCTACATCTATAATTTTGTATGAAGCTCTTATTTGGACTAATGCAGTAAAAATAGAATCGAACTGCCGTAAAATTTCTTCCGTGTATAGATTAAGCACTTTACGAGTGATATGTGCGTACCGCACAATTTCTTATAAAGCTGCATACATTATCGCAGATATGTCCCCGATTGAAATATTAAAGCACTACCGTCGAGAGCGGTATTATAGAGAAAAACTCTAGAACAAAAAAAAAAGAAGAAAAGGCCGAATTAATAGCGAAATGGCAACAACGTTGGGATACATCGCAGAAGGGTAGATGGACTTACCATATGATACCACTTATAGAACTATGACTTAATCGATGCCATGAAGAATTAGACTTTTATCTAACCCAACTTCTAAGCGGTCATGAGTGCTTTAGTGCATATTTCTATAGATTTAAATTATATACAACTACTAATTGTCCAATGTGCACTGACGTTCTTGAAGATGCAGAACACGTATTTTTTCACTGCCTACAATTTAACCAACCACGTGAGAAACTAACTGCTCTTACAAAAATAAACTTAAGTCCAAATACGTTGGTCCAGAAAATGGTACAATCAAAATAAGTATGGTTAGCAGTTACCATATTTGCTGCAATAGTAATAAAAGAACTGCGACAAATTGACAATACAAGGAGAGAAGCGTTAAATACATAATACAATTATATACATAACGCACGACCTTGCTATCAGAATTATCTTAATCGAAGAACACATGATTTAACCTCATGCATAACTGCGTTCTAAAAGTAAAAATAGATTGAAATTCGCGTTTTGTAATAAAACCAGATAAGACGGAATCATTCTAACAAATGAATATACGAAGTCTTCCAATTGATGTACGAAACGATTATTTAAAAGTTATTCATCTGAATTTGCAGAAGAATTTGTAAAAAAAATTTTAAAAGTGTGTAAAAGAACATTTTAACGAGGTGCGAAAGAAATATTTAAATGAAAATTTTAACAAAGTGTGAAAGAAATATTTAAATGAAAATTTTAACGAAGTATGAAAAAGCGCTACAACAAAATTATTTAGTTTGTCTAATAAATTATTTTTAACTGCTTACCATTATTAAAAATTACTAATCCAAGTGTTCATTACACCTGCGCTCCACTACGGCGTAAATCCACATGCAAATTACTTGCTAGAACCCTTTGGTTCCCCATGTTAATTTCGTGACGAGTGTTCTAGCTAAAGTGTCCGCTGGCACCTTGTGCACGACTTAGGAAAGCTATTTGGCCTTGATATATTTATACTAATTATTGACGCCTGATGTTAGCAACCAAACTAGCATCTCTGTATTGCGGTAAGACTACATGATTCTAATACAGATATTTATTTAATTGAAGATGTTTACTGGTATAATGCACTAGACAAAAGATGTATACAACCAATAATTTATTGGTGCTCTGCAGTGGTCAAAAAACTGTTACAACTTAACCAAAAAATGGCTACATAAGCTAGATAATAATATAAAAGTTACAAGTGCATGATAATGCAAGAAAGACTATATATACAATTAATTCCTAATCGAAACTTTCATGAAAATTCTTTATGAATTATGCATATTACAATTACTACCACATCCAATATCCAAGAAGAAATTGATCTGACTTCGACTAGCCTAAAACGTAAAGCCCGATTTTGCATCGACGCCATTATCATTGAGGTTAAAAAGAAAATTATATGAGACGGACAGATCCAAATAATGGAATAACAAATTACTCATTCTAGCTAATCTAATCCTCAAAGAAGAGCGTATGAGCAACAACCACTTCTCGTGAAGTTATGCTTAATTGCGGTTCCGCGTGAAGATATTAGTACTGAGAATGCAGTGCATGTATTTATTAGTAATGTAACCGTGTCTTATGTTGAAATAAAAATATTACAACTGTAAAATAAACTCACACAAGCACGCACGCACGCACGAACGCACGCACGCGCGCAGGCGCGCGCACGCGAGCGCACGCACGCACGCATGCACGCACGCACGCCCCCACCACCCACCACCCACCCGCCCGACCGCCGCGCGCACGCGCACACGAACGCACGCACGCGCGCACCTACGCACCCATACACCCACGCACCCATGCACCCACGCACACACGCATACACACACGCGCACACACGCACACACGCACACATGCACACACGCACACACGCACACACGCACACACGCACACACGCACACACATACATAAAATTTCCTGTTGCTCGTACTATAATTAGGTCCGAACTTGGAAGTTGCTACACGGTCGAAAAGGGCAACGAATACCTCTCCTTGATTGAATATAATTTTTCATTATTAAAATTTCGGCTTTCAAGCACTGCAGAATGTCTTAATGCTTTATGAGCAGATTTCATCCAATATAAAAATTAATTTTTTGCTCAAATAACCAGTTTATTGTTTCTTAATAAACAGAAATGTGAGAAACTTTAATAATAAAAAAATGATGGGGATTAATTACGTTCAAGTGATCTTAAAACTCTACGGTCGAGGAAGAAAATTACTTTCCGACTATAACCTGAAAATATTTGAATGTCTTTATTTTTTCTCATAAACTTTAGCACAATCTGAAAATCTATTAAGCACACAACGTAGAATACCTGCAAAACGAACACAATATGTAATCAACCATTACCCTACAAATGTTTTCAACAAATCTAACCCCATGTTGGACATTCAACTATAACTAACTATATATAATGTCACTCACATTAAATTTAATTGCGAGAATCAAGTTACTCCTAAAACTCCCGTTTACATTCGTGGAACAAACAAGAATATACTTCCTTATTTTCTTTGCATTCGTCATGCTTGTTTATTTTCATTCCTTGAGTAAAGTGGAACTATGTCATTTCAAAAGCTAATGGCTTTTCCTTAATGCAAACTTATATTCTAAAGTGTGATGAACCATTTCAGCGAGGACTAGAAACATAAAAGATATAAGGAGCATAAGCAAAAGGATCGCTCGTGCTAAAAATAACCTATATACATTATTTTTAAAAAATGCTTATTTAAGAAATAGAAGCGGAAAATAAGTAGTGCCGTTTAGTCGTATCGATTGAAAATAAAAATGTATTCTTATAGTAGATACTACACATGTCTATTAACGATATTTAATATGAAAAGTGATGTTTGATTACATTACTCTCATATAAACAAAATACTTGCCTTACAAAGCATTTTACAAACAAATTTTGTGTTGGTTGTGGGTTTGTTTCATCTCTCAAACATTTCGTAACTTGTTTGTATCTGTGCAATAGGCCATTTAAAATTAAAATAAAATTTTCAATTATTTAATGTAATGATAATACATATTGCTCCAAATCGTATGTTTCGGTAATACGTTCTTGCCATATTCAATGATACACACGTCGGTCTATTAGGTGTACAAAAAAGTTCTCAGCTTTTTCTTGCAAAATTCAATATTTATTTAAAAACAAACAAAAAGATATTAATTAATCAACGAAATATTACCCGTTTGCATCGATGACCTTTTGCCATCTTTCGGGCAGCTTGCGAATTCCCTGATGATAGAAGCTCACCGACTTCGAGGCGATAAAGTCACAATACATTTTCGTACCTCTTCAACTGTCACAAAGTGTGTATCAGCCAAGTGATGCTTCAGCGACCGGAATAGGTAATAATCGGAAGACGCCATGTCTGGGCTATACGCGGCATGCGGGAGAAGTTCCCAGTCTAACGCAAAGATATGGTCCTTAGTTGAGGTTTGTAAACTCCGTGATTTTATAGGAGCTGCGACTGATCGTGACAGCTCCGAACTCGGAGCTGTGACAAATATGCGTAAATAACCTGAAATTTATTTATCGCTTTGAAACGCTCATTTATCGTTGCTATAATCACGTTCCGTCATTTCTGGAATGAGCAGTACCGTTAGGGATTTACTAAGATGCATGATGATGGGATTCCAGGTAGAAGCTGCACGTAGGCATCACATGCACAGTATTATGTCGGTAGCATAGATTAGTAGGAGTCGTTAGTCACGTCACGTTCATTGTTGGATAAGATTTTCATTTATGTTGTCTCTGTTTGTGAATTAGTTCAGTTATTAGTTGTAGTTGTATCTAAGTAGTTGGAAATTTATTTATAATATTCAATATTCAGCATAAGCCTTAATTATAATATTCGTTCATAGTTTCTACGCCTTTTTTCAAAATAGTATTACGAATAACATGTCCACAAAAAATAAAAAATCAATATTATGGAATTTCTACGAGGTGACTTCGGATCAAAAAGCAACTTGTATGTTATGTAAACAAATAATTAGTTACAAAACTTCCACCAGCAATTTAAAACGGCATTTGGAAAGAAAACATCCTTTAGTACACATAGAAAAAGAACTACAAAATAAAAAAGATACTAATAAATTATTAGAACCTTCGACCAGCAGTAATATTCTCTCACAGTCCGTACCAGAACAATTAGTAATAACTAAAAATGAAACTGCTAATAAAACAGTAAAACAAACAACGTTGACTTATATGCGGAAAACTATACCATTACGAGAGAGAATTTAACTTAATAATTCTTTAATGGATTTATTTGTTAAAGATTTTCAACCGTTTAGTGTAGTAGAGGACGAAGGATTTCGAAATTTTATAAAGTGTTTAAATCCAGCTTACGAACTTCCTAATAAGAAAACAATAACAGATTCATTGTTACCAGCATTATATGATAAAACCATTAGAAATGTTCAAGAAGAAGCAACGACAATTAAATCTGTTACAGTGACCACAGATTGTTGGACTTCTATGAATATGGAGAGCTACATGGCTGTTACAGTGCACTACATAAATGAAAACTTTGACATGAAATCTATTTTGTTAGAATGTATTCATATCCCACAATCTCATACAAGTGAAAATTTAGCCACAGAATTAAAAAAAGTTATGACCGCATGGGGATTAGAAAGCAAAATTTTACTAGCAATTTCGGATAATGCTGCCAATATCAAGAAGGCTATAAAAGATGTTTTAAAGTGGAGATTTTTTGGTTATTATGCCCACACATTAAATTTATTAGCACAAGATTCTCTACATGTCATTGACGATTTGATTCAGAAATTAAGAAAACTTATTTCTCACTTTAAGCGCAGCACTACTGCTACAGCCAAATTATTAGAAGTTCAGAAGCAGCAAGGCAGTGTGATACCAAAAAAGTTATTACAAGATGTACCGACACGCTGGAATTCGTCCTTCTATATGATAGAACGATTACTAGAGTTAGAAGATGCTGTTAGAGCATCAATGGCATTAATAAATCCCAAGAACCTCCCATTTCCAATTGGAAAAGTTTCTGAAAATTTTCTTCCCTTTGGAGAATTAACAAAATTTTTAGCGGAAAAATTAGGACCTTTCTTCCAATGAACCCAAAAGGTTTTTGGAAACTTAAACCATTTCTTTAATTTTGAACCAAAAGTTTCCGGTAGACTAAATTTGAGTTACTAACTTGGTACAAAAAAATTAAAATTTTCTTGTTTGGAACTTAAAAATTAATTATTCAACACCCAAGATCCCCTTTTAAAAATTTTTTCCGGACGAAAGGGAGATTTTAAAAACTTTTAACGAATTAATTAAATTATTAAAATTTTAAAAAGAACCGGTCATGACATTAAAATCCCAAATGCCAAAGGTTAATAACTAAAGTGTCCTTTAAAATTATCCTGAAAAACAAACATCCAAATTTTTCCTTTTTAAAGCACTTTCACCCTAGTGGTACATCAAATTAGAATTTTTAGTTCGAATTTTAGGATTTTCTATTAGCTAACCCAAGACCCTTACCCTTTCTTTAAAAGTAACCTACCGTAGCACTTTGGCTTTAAAATTTAGTAGCAACTCTTGTTGCAAAGAATTTTTCAAAAACGGGAATTGAAAATGTTTGAAATCCGGACCAAAGCCCTCAAAAATTATTTACTTTAAACCAAATTTTAAATTTTTAATTTTTATAACCTTAAAATTTTTTGTCATTTTGAGTTTCAGAAATTGGGTTTTATTAATTATTGGAATTTCTGCAAAAACCGTTTTTGTAATAATCAAAAAAAGAAATTTAGTTTTTTAACCTTTGTACAACTTTTAAGAATTTATAAAATTTTTTATTCAAAATCGATTCCTTAAATTCCTTAATTTTTCCAAACCAAATTTTAAGATTTTATAATCCAAGCATAAGGTTCCCCTTTGCCCAAACCATTTTTTAAAAATTTTCCGTTATACTTGTTTCCAATTTAAGGAAACTAAAACCCGGGGATTTTGAAAACAGGACTTTAAACCAAAACCTTAGTTTTAATCATTTCAAACATGGGTCGCTTTCAGAAGTAAACCACTTACATTTTTTGGTTTAAACCTTTTTCTTAAACAATGCTAAATTGGTTAATATTGCTGAAAGCTATCTTTAATTTATTGCGTTTGAATATTAAACCTATTTTCATAGTACGTAAAGAAGTACCTTCTTTTATTTTACGATGTATTGAAAATAAAATTCTAATTAAAGCGGAAAACGTGTTTAATCAATTTCTTAACCATGCACAGTGAAAGTTATACTTTTCTGATTTTAATTATTTTGTTATAGAAAAAATATTGGTTTTAAAAACCTTTCAAGACCACTTGTTTGATATCAATAAGAATTTTTAAATAACTCTAAATTTTTCGAAAATCACGGAACACAATTAGAAACCAAGGCAAAGCATTCTAAACCTTTATAATCGCCTTTATTCAATTTCATTTCCCAATCATTTTTGAAAATTTTATTCCCACATGCTGTGTTATCCACCTTTTTATCTCGTTTTCACCCGTTTTTATACACTTAGTCCCTTTAATTTTTAATCTGTTTCCGCGACAAACGAGTTCTTTACCAAATTCAACACATACGAAACCGTCTTAAACCCACCTTTTAACAGGGAATTGTTTAATTCGCGTACCCTTTAAATAAAAATAAAAAGTAGTTAAACGCTAAATTTTATAATTTCGAATATGTAAACAAACTTTGAAATTTTTTGATTATTATTGATAACAAAAGTTGGTACAACTGCAAGGATACCAAATCTAAACATTTAACTTCTAGTTCACTTAATCGAATGGAAACTTTAAAAGTTCCAACACGAAGATTTAAATTCGAACATTAAAGGAATCGCATTCCCCCTCAATAACTTTAAAACCCCTCCCGTTACCCATCTTTTATTAAATTTCAAAACGGAAATTTAACACCTTAACTCAAATTTAAACGACATTCGCAAAATTTAATACCCGTACCAAGGTTGCAATAATTCCTTTCAAATCTATTTAAAATTCTCTTTAAATGAAACAATATTTAAAAGGTTCTATCAATTTTGAAATTTGCCAAGATTCAAAAATCGTTTCAGAGAACATTTATCGTCTTACTTGGAATTCCGATTGATCCACTTAAAAGGCGAATTTGAAACCTTGAAGCAAATTTTCCCGAAAAATGTTTCAAACAGACAAAATAAGCAATCTTGATGAGGTTGAAACCCCATTAATAAACCAATTCTAAAATAAATTTAAAGTCGCCCAACCTATGTTGCCAACCAACATTGTTTATTAATTGATCCTCTTAATCCAAAAAAACCATTTTAATTTAATTAAATGATCTTTACACAATCATGGAACATGGCCCGCCTTTACTGAATCAGCTGCCACTCCTTAAATTGGGTTAAATGCAATTTGAGGAAAGTTGACCATAATTATATGGGGTTTACCTGAGAAATTTCCCAACCCATTTGATTACAAATTTTGGCGATTTTAATTACCCATCAAATTTCAAATATTTTCATTTAAACCCCGATTTTAACAATGCCCACGTTTGCGAATCCGCACCCATTAATTCTTAATTAACCGAATATCCGTGTTTTGATGTTAAACTAACTATAATTAGATAAATTTTCCGAAATTAATTACATCTTTAAAATTGTCAAAAGTTTAAATTTTTAAATCAAAACCATTTGCAACCCACCTTTGCATTTTATTTAATTTATTTAAAGGTCTCTAAAAAATTTTAGGCTAGAATTTAATTTTAATTGAAATCACTCTTGACCAAAAACCAAGGTATAACTATACAAAACTGCCTTTTATTTGATTTAACTTTTAAAGTAATTCAAAAAACTTATTTAAATAATTAAAGTATACAAGTTGCATTCATTTTATACGGTGACATTTTAATAACATTTAAATTCAGTTAATAAACGAATACCAATCATAATTATTAATTGGGATGAGGCAAAACTTAACCCCAACGTATTAGAAAATTTATTAAATTTCCGAATACAACATAATTCAAGGCAAAATCAGATTTGCAAATTCGATCTTTTTAAATAAAATTTTGAAGGTTATTTATGGGAATTAAATGGAATTAGGAATTAGAGATTTAACAGATCGTTTCAAATGCTAACTTTAAAAAACGGAAAGGTCCTAAGACGTGTTAGATATGATGATTGACAGAACGCAAGATTAATAACCCAAATAAAAAGTATTGGACAATCAAAGAACTACCAAGATTGTTTGAAAACAGTATTTGTAAACGTGAGTATGGAAGAACAACAGGTTTCCAAAAAGGGGAAATTTCCCGAAGAACTGAAAATTTTGTAACACTTTAATCACACTTTTGTTTTCATACGTTTCTAAATTGTTATTTCAACACAGAAAAGATGTCAATAAAATATGTTATAGTTTTAAAAAAACAATTCTGATTAATATTTGTAAAACGTTTATAACACCCTTTAAAAATCACATATTTGTTAAATTTCTTTTCTAATTGGAAAAAATCAAAAAACAAACCGTATGCTTTATATTTTAAAACATAAACAAGCTAATATAACAAAATTTTCAAATCACATAATTCATTTCATGAACAGTTGTGGTGGTTAAATCAAAACTTACATTAATATATTCCATTTGAAATCTGCCAACAGTTTTATAAACCCCATCTCTCGAATTTCCTAAACATCATCCAGATCCTCGGCAGACTAGCACAGTGCGACCCCGTATGACGACTAAACATTTTCTCCTTCTATCAGCGTTGCCCACATTCTGCTTTTATTACGAAACTCTCCGAAGTCTTTATACAATTTGTCTCTTTGCAATCAACAAAAAACTTTACGCGAACAGTCCTTTATTGAGCTACCTATTCGGTGACCGATTGACCGAGGGCACGAAGCAACCGGTATGGAATGGTTTCATGAACAAAAATTCATTTCAGAAATGCGGACTTTAAATTATAACCTTGTTAGATCTAGTCTCAGATAAACGTTTATTTAGGTTGTGTCACGTTTTTCAATTCCACATACTTTTCCAACATGCGAATGACGGTATACTTACTCCATAACCGACTTGTTACGTCTCGTCTCTGCTAACATCCGCAAAAGATGGAACGGTTCTTCTGGAACGAGTTGCTTAATTTTCAATACGTCCGCGACTTTAACCTTGTAGGTATGAGATTTTCGGATCGATTGCAACGGGCGGTTTGCGTGGATCAATCAATTGTTTGCCCGAATTGCGGAATGTCATCCTTTTTAAACTTTATCCGCCATAAGATGAGACCGATTCGCAATTAACGTCCGTCATTGAAACTTGGATGGGAACACTTTTTGAATAAGCAAAAACTCGTCGAACTTCCATATCGACCTTATCCAAATCTCCCAACAGTTAAAATGTTTGAGTCACCCAACACTGTAAAACATTTCTTTAAATTCGGATACAGTCACAATATGATCCGAAAAGAATGTCCGAGATTGGTTTCACCTGAAACGCATTGGCGTTTCTCGAGTCATTTAAGCACTAGGTAGAATAGAACGAAATTGCAGTCGACCGAACGGAACTGAGTGAACTTTGCTCGTTTGCAGGTATCATCGAAAACCATAATTGAATCTTCTGGCTGGTTCGATCAATCATCAATTTCAAACCATGGTAACAATTTTTTTTAATGGTAAAAAACGTTTCGGTGAAAACCGAAAACAGACATTTTGACCCGTGCAAGATCAAGACAGCGTTGGTCTTCCCACAACCGATGGTCCCACGAATAGCCGATGGAACAAGCCGACCATCCTCTTTTGCAAGCAAAGCTATCATAATCTGTATAGGAACTTCTGGTATAACATCTCTGGATGCATCGTTGGAAATTCCGGCAACCAACTATTGCACGACGTTATATATTTTACTAGCAGCGGAACTCGGCCATCCAGGAACCTCGTTTGAAGCACCACTGATTGCTACATCTTTCGAAAAATGTTCTTATAACTAACCCAAAACTACTTTATAAATTTAATCTCCCTGCTCACACCCATGACCATATGACCAAACCATGACCACATGACCATGACCGACCACATGACCCCATGACCACATGACCACATGACCACATGACCAATGACATGACCATGACCCATGACCCATGACCACATGACCACATGACCATATGACCACATGACCACATGACCATATGACCTAATTGCTTTTTAATGAGTTTTCTCATTAAAACCCATTAACACTAATTGCTTTTTAATGAGTTTTTCATTAAAACCAAGTGTGGACCTAGGTTAGATAAAGGAAAATTAGGTTGGCCAGCGCCGCGCGCTGGCCTAACCAATTAAGCAATTAGGGTCATATGGTCATGTGGTCATGTGGTCATGGCGGGTCATGGGTAATGGTCATGGTCATGTGGTCATATGGTCATATGGTCATGGTCGTGGTCATATGGTCATTGGTCAGTGGTCATGTGGTCATGGTCAATGGTCATGTGGTCATGTGGTCATATGGTCATATGGTCATGTGGTTATGTGAGCAGGAGATTAAATTTGGTTATAAGGAAGTAGTTTTGGGTTGAGCTTAGTTATAGTAAGACATTTTTCGAAAGATGTCGTTCGCAATCAGTGGTGCTCCAAACAATCTATTACAAAAGCAGCAGAGGATATCCTGGATGGCTCGAGTTTCTACGCTGCTAGTAAAATATAATATACCTGAACAACGTTATGCAGATATGTTAAAGGTTGCAGAACGTGAAGAAACATAATTCAACGATGCATCCGAGATGTTATACCAGAAGTTAAAATACCATCAGAATTATGATAACTTTGCTATTGCAATGCGAGGATGGTAAACATGGTCCTGTTCCCATCTAACATGAGCTATATTCGTGGGACCATCGAGTTGTGGGAAGACCAACGCTTAATATCTCTGATCTTGCCGAGAACGGTCTTAGATTTCAAAATGTCTATGTATTGGAAGAGTTTGTATCAACCGAAACGAATTGTTGAAACGTTTTACACCATTAAAAGAAGAAATTGGTTACCATGAGTTTGAAAATTACGATGATTTGATCGAACCCGGAGATACCAAAGAAGATTCAATTATGGTTTTCGGATATACCTGCAAACGAGCAAAGTAAATCACTCAGTTTTCTCGTTCGGTCGACATAAAGCAATAGATTCGTTCTATCTTGTCAAACTTACGCTGTGCCTTAAAACATAGACTCGAGATAACGCCAATGTAATCGCATTATGGAAACAGGATGAAACCAATCTGGACATATCTTTCGGATCATATAAGTGGTGACATGACATATCCGAAATTTAAAGAAATGTGTTTACAGTGTTGGGGTGACTCAAAACATAATTTTATAACTGTTGTTAAAGATTTTGATTTGGATAAAGGTCGATATAGGAAGAATTTCGACGAGTATATAAATATTTGACATTATTCAAAAGTTAGTTCCCATCCAAAGTTTCATTATGACGGACGTTAACAATTTTATTGAATAAACGCAGTCTTCATCTTATGCAGGATGCTGTACGAAAAAGTTTATAGCGTACAAGAAGGAGATGTCATCTCAGCAAATTCAAGAAGTGCCTTGATTGATCCACTGCAAAACCGCTTCCCAGTTGCAATCGATCACCGAAATCTCCATACCTACAACAAGGTTAAAGTCGAAAACATGGACGTACCTATAAAGAAAATTAAGCAACTCGTTCCAGAAGAACCGTTCCATCTTTACTATGCGGATGGTAGCTAGAGACGAAGACGAAATATATACAAGTCGGTTATGGAGTGTATAACCGTCAATTGATACGCATAGTTTGGAAAAGTAGTGGAAATTGATTTGAAAACGGTGACACAACCTAAAATAATAACGTTTATCTAGAGACTAGAGGTCTAACAAGAGTTATAATTATTTTTAAAGTCCAGCATTTTTCTTAAGAAATGTAATGATTTTGTTCATAGAATACATTCCATACCGGTTGCTTCGTGCTGCACAAATCGGGTGCAATCGGTACATATCCGAATAGGAGTAGCTCAATAAAAGGACTGTTCCGTGAAGTTATTATTTGTTGATTGTACGGTTCAAAGAGACAATATAACAAATATGTATAAAGACTTGGAGAGGTTATTCAAGATTTCGCAATGCCTAGAGTAAAAAAGCAGAATGTGGGCAACGCTGATAGAAGGAAAAATGTCTTATGTGTCAGTCATACGAGGAAGCAATACAGCACTGTGCTGCAGTGTTATCAATGCCCGAGGATCTGGATGATTTTATGGAAATAATCGAGGAGATGGGTTTATAAAACTGTTGGCAGATATTCAAATGGAATATATACTAAATTGTAAGTTTTAGAATAAACATTTAACCACCACAACTGTTATCATAAGAAATGAATTATTGAATTTAGTTATTTTGTATATATTAGCTTGTTTATGTTTTAAAATATAAAGCATACATTGGATTGAATTTTTCAAATGTCCACGTAACTGAAATGGGTATCTAACTAATTATGAAAAGAATTATAACAAAGATGTGTATTATTTTTAAAAGGGGTTATAAACGTTTTACAAAATTATTAATCAGTTGTTTTATTTAAAACTATAACATAATTTTATTGACATCTATTAATATCTGTAGTTGAAATACAACAATTTAGAAACGTATAAGAAAACAAAAGTGTGATTAATGTGTTACAAAATTTTCAGTCTTCGGGAAAATTTAAACATCGCTCGTAAATGCGTGGGATGGAAACCTGTTGTTTTTCCATATACTCAACTTGTTTACAAATACTGTTTTCAAACAATCTTGGGTAGGTTCTTATAAATTGATAATATGATCCCAATATCACTTTACTGTTTTGCTTTTTACATCATGTGCGAGATTTGTGGACATCATTCTATTATATCTTCCCATTGCAACATCTAACAGAAACAGATCTTATTAGAGTACCCTTTTCCGTTAGTTCTTTAAAGTATTAATGGTTGAGAACGATCTGAGATACCCTAAAAGTGCTCAAAGTTCCTTTGGTAAATATCATATAATTCCCATCAAATGTCAACATCTTCACTAAAGAATTTTATTTAAATAAAACGCAAGTTCTCGAATTTGCATATCTGATTTTGCATGTCAACTTCCATAGTGTATAATGTGCGGAAGATTTGATATAAACTTCCTTCGTTGAGGAGAAAGTATAAGTATAATTTGTCCTTACATTCCCAATTTAAATCAAATTATAGAATGTGTATTCCCGTTATTAACTAGAATTGTGGAAAGTGCTTTATTAAATTAATAGTCGACGTCATCAACAAACAATGCAAGGCTAATGATCATACATTTCTTTAAATTTATTTAGAATATACGTCTTATGTTGAACTACATTTAAAATAGATTATCGAACCACTTTCTGGTCACCGTATAGAATTAATATATGCCGGTTTAATCATTTGTATGTGGATTCACAATTGAAAATTTTAACAATTCTAGCCACTAATAAATATTTTTGAGTTTAACTCTATTATCGAGCTAAATCTAAATAAAATGCAAAGGTGTTTTGTTGATAGGTTTTGAATATTAATACAATATATACAGGTCTTTGTTGGAACTAATTTTAAAAGACGTGATAATTAATTTCAATTCCCCAGGAAAATTCTATACTAATTTATAGGTTACACCAGGGTTTATCTCAAAAGACAGAGCGATACGGTTTAGAAATAGATTAAAGATGAATTATATACGGTGATTGCAAAAGGTTATTCTGCAAATCAGTAAGGGTCATTCGATTTGAAAAAATTGGGATTTGAGAACCTGAGGCCAATAATAATTGAAATCTTACACGATGGTATATTAAAATACTGCTAAGAGTAATTTTGTTTAATAATTCTAAAATGGCGTTTGGTTAAATACATACAGGTAAAACCCACTACAAAACAATTATAGACGTCACTTTTCCAGTCAAGACGCATAACGCCAACTAATATAATGAGAGCTGCGCACGCTCGACCATCAGCATAAAAGGCGAGAGCCATGTTCCAGTGCATTAGTCGTCAAAGTATCGTCGGTTTGATTAAAATTATAAATTAAAGATGGATTTTTCTTGTGTTGACGTTACAAGGTGGCGAGTACCAAAAAATATCAACCAACTAGTTGGTAAGTCAACCAAGGTTAGGCGAATTTCCTCCAAATTATCACCACCATATATTAGAAGTTGGTTTTGATTTATATGGTGGTCTTCAATGCCATCCAAGTTATTTGCTGTAGTGGTATGTGTGATTCTACGATAACATTCTCTTGTTCGATTGGAAGAAATTTGTACTTTTCATGGAATTTCAAATTGAATACTTTTCAATGGAATTTCAAATTCGCCAATTTGCTCAAGACTCAAAACAAGTACGATTAAATGATCTGACTACTGGAAACGATGTTGTTGACATACAATTGGATCAAGATTTCAAATTGCAGCTGAGCACAGCCTTTAATAGAAGTATATGGTTTTGAACAATTTTGAAAAGAGAATTTATATAATATGGAGATTACGAAAGATGGGAATGTTTTGTGCTACCTGCAGTGCATCAAGCTATTAAATTTAAATTGATCTGTTTTATAATGGTTGAGTTAAGGTGTTGAAACTTTCCAGAATTTTACGAAAATTTGTTGGTGATATAAAAAGTATGTGGAAATACGACGGAGGAAGAAAGGGTTCAAACGTTATTAGAGGGAGAGAGAGGCCAGTATTTCTTGTCTAATGATTGCAGCAATTTAAATTACTTGACAGTGTTGGAACTTATTAAATGTTTCCCATTCAGTACTTAAAAGATGCAACTGCAAGGCAATCGCTTGCCAAATGTTTAGAGATTTGGCTATCCCAGATTCGCCAGACTCTGGTTACCACAGCGGTTTATAGATGTTATCAATACATGTATGTATTCTATTAAAACATATTTCTTGATAAAGTTTGTTTTACATATTTGTATCGCCAACATTACCATAAATTATTAATAGACGTATTAAACTATCCTGTTTTTATTTTTAGGTTTAAAGTGGTGTACGCGGAAATAATAAACACAATATACCGCATGTTAACAAAAAGTTGTGGGGAAATTTAAAGACGAGTTTAACGGTGACTTGGTGTTAGAATTTGTAGGTAGTAAGGCTAAGTCCTACTGTATTGTACGCGAGAAGGACACGATTAAAAAGATTAAAGGGATCTCAAAGTGTAGTTAAGTAAAACCGCGGGTGCTACAACCTATAACGAGCATATACCTCCAAAAGGAATGGACATGCAACTACGTAGCAGTGCGTGAGAATAAGAATTCTTAATAAGAAATTAAAGTCATTGGGAAATGGTCGAAATGTGGAACCTATAAAGGCGATTATTAATTATGGTTTACTGACGGTTTGTGCACTCTTCGAGTGTCTTCGGTAATCTTCGATTGTTTCAAAGCATGCCATTTTCGAAAAATATGGCGTAGAAGTTATTTAAAATTAAATTGCTTTATTAGTAAGTATTCTGTATACAACAAGTTCGGTGTTCCCTTAGCAAAGTGTTTATTTAAAATTTGTATCCTGCAATTATTAATCAATTTCTAATACACAAACATAATTAATAGAAAGTCCAAGAAAAGAAATTATATACAGTTTTCACATGTGATTCACATGCTCGTTAAGAAATTGATTTGAAACGACTTGTATTTTCCAAGCATTTAGCATTGAGCATATCTATTGTATTTTTCAAATCACATAGCTGCTAATTAATAAAAAGAAAGGCTACTTTCACTTTACGTAACATAATTGTAAAGCAATTAGTTTGTCCTCTATACTACTTTCACTATACGTCACATAATTGTAAAGCGATTAGTTTGTTCTTGTCTATGTATTTTCCAACAATTTAGCATTGTACATGTAATTATGTTAAAACCAGAAAAATTTTAAGTCATGGGTTTTGCGACATTCTGAGAGAAGCACATTACTGTTTGAAAAATGATTTTAAATACTAAGCACTTATGGCTTATAAAGGACTCGTTTCTAAAATCTTGCGGTTTTAGATTTAGGAAATAGTTGGTTAAAGCATATGTCATAGACGAGCAAAACAATTTAAAGTGGTTTGGGGGCTTTAAAGGGGTAACTTTGCAGGGCGTGGTCCGATTTCAAATCTGTTTACAGATTTGGATTCTGCATAAAATTCTAAGCTAATTTAATGTATCGCATGACTAAAAAAGTTTATAAGAATGCTCAAAAGTCGCTATAGGTAAAAAATCTTAAAATTGGGGTAGCTCCCTTGGGGGTGATGATAGCTGAAAAATTCCTAGAGATTCGGGTAGCTGAGAAAATTCTAATATTGATTGATACCAAACAAGATAGGTTTATCTCGAAAGATGCATTGGCTAGACAAAGAAAACTATTTGTTAGTTTTGCTTATCAAAGAGTAAAATTTAGAAGATCAGGACTTTAAAGGGGTATAACTTTGCAGGGCGTGGTCCGATTTCAAATCAGTTTGCAGATTCAGATTCTGCATAAAATTCTAAGCTAACAAGATGTATCGCGTGACTAAAAAAGTTTATAAGAACGCTCAAAAGTCGCTACAGGTAAGAAATCTTAAAATGAGGGTAGCTCCTTGGGGGTGATGCAATCAAAAATTCCTAGAGATTCGGGTAGCTGAGAAAATTCTAATATTGATTGATACCAAACAAGATAGGTTTATCTCGAAAGATGCATTGGCTAGACAAAGAAAACTATTTGTTAGTTTTGCTTATAAAGCAAAGAGTAAAATTTAGAAGATCAGGACTTTAAAGGGTATAACTTTGCAAGGGTGGCCCGATTTTAAATCTGTTTACAGATTCGGATTCTGTGTAAAATTTTAGACTAATTTAATGTATCGCATGACTAAAAAGTTTATAAGAATGCTCAAAAGTCGCTACAGGTAAGAAATCTTAAAATTGGGGTGGGGGATGATATCTGAAAAATTTTAGAGATTCGGGTAGCTGAGAAAATTCTAATATTGATTGATACCAAACAAGATAGGTTTATCTCGAAAGATGCAATGGCTAGACAAAGAAAACTATTTGGTTCAGATGAAAGATAAAAAAATGGCTAGTCGAAGAAAACTTTTTGGTTCAGATGTGGGAGGAAATGAGGATGCTCATTTATCTCGAAACATAAAAAATTTAAGATATATTTATCTCGAAAGATGAAAAATGGTTAGTCGAAGAAAACTTTTTGGTCCAGATGTGTGGGGAAATGAGGGATTCTGGGGGAAATGAGGTAGTGGATGCCCCAATTATACTCTACTATGGTGTCATCGACAAATTTTTTAAGAAAAGGTATTTTAACAGATAAAATATCTATGATATTGTCCAATGAAGTATTCATAACTAGATCAGCAATTATCTGGCTGATGTTTGAACTCATAAAGCATCCAAATATTTGTTTAAAATATTTATTATTAAAACTAAAGTGACTACATTCAGAAATAAAATCTATTATATCTTAAAAAGTTCTTTGCTAATTTGGCAGTTCAATTCTATTTTATTCCAAATAAATGATAAATTTTGTTTTACTAAGTTTTTTGGTATGTTTGTGAATAATGAAATCACATCTAAACTAATTAATACATAAATTACAGGTAATTGAAGTTTTTTATAAACTCAGAGAAATCGAATGAATCGTTGACATTATATTTATTTTCCAAACTGGTTTTATAATTTCTGAAAAATATTTGGATAAATTTTCAGTCAAGGTGTAGTGCTGCAGTAATTATTAAGTTTTTTGGTATCTAGGTGACATGAGATTTTTATTTTTAATATTCTTATTTTTATGTTTAAAGCTTTATTTTGAATTGAACCTGTGGGATCCTTCTTTAATTCTTTATGTTATTTCATCACTTAAGAGATCTATTAATTTATTGGTGTAGTCTTCTTTAGACATTAACACTGTTGCATTGTCTTCGTCAGCTCTACAAGTAATTAAATTACAGTTTCCTTTTAAAAAATTTTAGCTTTTTATAAATTTCATTAACATTTTTGGTGTCCTTTTGAGTTTTTGTGAATAAAATTTCTAATGATATTGGTAACAAAAGCTCTGTATAAATTTCTTTTCTCATCGTTATTAGTATTATTATAACATCTTTTAATTCGACTAAAAAGTTAATTTTTGGTTACTATCAATTTTTGAATTAACACTAAATTTTGATCCTAGTGACACAAATTGCATATCAAGTGAAATTTCAAGATCACTAATATTTTTAAACCACTTGTCTGTATTATGACATTTTGCTTTTTTAAAACGCCTATGAGATGGGAATTTGCCCTTTTTATTACTGTGGCTTACGTACAGCAGATTATATTTGTAAGAAATACACTAAATAATATGAAATAATTATTTTATCTTTCTTTTTTTTATTTGTTTTGCTTAGCTAACTCAACAGAAATTATACTATGGAATTTACAAAAATAAAATAAAACACTGCAATCTCAATAAACATTTATACATTCAGAAACATTTTGCTAAGAGTTCGGTTTAGAAAGACAAACATTTTTAGGGGTCGTATATATATTTCGATTGGACTTGGTCCCCTGAGTCTAACGACATACGACTTTTGTTTAGGAAACGACCCCTTAAAAAGTTATGGTCAATAAACTAACCCATGTTAAGCCTATGGGAATTCTTTTTCCTACCAAAAAATTGATTTTTTCGTAAAACCTAACCTAACCTAACGTAACCTAACCTAACCAAACCAAACCTAACCTAACCTAACCTAACCTAACCCAACCCCTAAAAAACAACAAAAACAACGAAAGGATCACAATTTTTTATTTACTCAAGAATGTAATTTGAATGAAGCAAAAGAATAAATTTAAAATTAATTAAGCACGTGAATCACCATATTCATGGCGAATAGCCTGAAGTAAAGCTTCGAAAGGATCTCTAGCATATTTATAATTCCAGCGGCGCCAGAGGTATTCGCATAAGTGATCAGCAAAATGGTCCTCCGGAACATGGCGGTTTTAAAAAGCCTTAACTGGGCGCCAGCTTCCTTCGCATCTTTGAGTATGCACACGTGTAATTGGATCTAAATAAGAATTTAATTCAATGCAAAATAAATTCTGACTTACCGACAAAGTGTTTGCTGTGATTCACAGCTTGATGAACGTATCCATGCCCTGGTAGCTTTCTGTATGCTCGCCACTGGTCAGTGTGAATAATAGAGCCTTTTTCAACGTGAGTTTCTATTATAGGCACCAGTGTAGCAGCATCGCGAATATTGTCCGGGCACACAACCATACGAAAATCTTCGCTTGAGTCGCAGCACATACCAAGCACCCAGTGTCCCTCAATAATGCGCCCTTGGTTGTATTTTCGATGGCCGAACTTTGACTCATCTATTTGCACTATAACACCAGCGCCACCAATTTTACCACGTGAATACTGTTCGTTTGAAAAATGATCAGTAACCATTTCCCTAGCATATCTATAACTAGAAATAGCATTAGCAAAACGAAAAATAAATATTTGTAATTTAATTACCGAGCAGCAACAGTCTCTCGCGAGAGTTGTGTTTGCTGTGCAGGCGGTAGAGTTAGATCTCTGCACTCCAGAATAACGCGCTCGTAACACTCAGCATGAGCAAATCCATAAAGCAATCTAAATCCACAATAAAGATAACTACGTTGATTAAAAGTTAATACCTGAGTTCATCCTGTGGAGCCAAACGTGATTCTTCAAACCAGGTGCCTTTGGAGACACTAGGCTTTGCGCAGGTATTGCGTCCGCGCGGACAGTAGAAGCCACCAAATCCATGTTGTGCCTTGTCAACAAGGAGATCAACCTTATGGCGGCCACATTTCTTTGTTGCTGGAAGTAGCCCTTGTGCCTGTGCCCATGAAAACGAAGTTTCAGCTGTTGCCGGCAACAAACGGCTGTTCCACACGGGTACAAAGTCATCCATGGTGTATCTGTAACCTAAATTCAAATTGATGAAATTAAAGTAAAAGAAAATTATTATAAACTATTACTTAGTAATTTGCAGTACAAAAATTGCGGCTGCTCTCCACGGAAGCTGAAAGAGAACTGAATTGTATGGACGCTTAGTTTTTATTATAGTAAATAAGACGCCAGCTTGATAATTTCGCCGAAAAAAGAGACGTTATTTATTCCGCCGAATAGAAATTGCACGAATTCCTTTTTGTTATTCAAAACCAAATATACCCGAAATGTCATTTAAAATTTTTCCCATAGACTTAACATGGGACAGTTTATTGACCATCACTTTTTAATGGGTCATTTCCTAAACAAAAGTCGTATGTCTTTAAACTCATAGGACCAAAACTAATCTTAATATATATACGATCCATAAAAATATTTGTCTTTCTAAACCGAACTCCAGCCAAAATTTTTATTTTTTACAAAAGAATATAGAACAGTTTACATCTTCGGTTCATACATAAAATAATTTTTATGAGTTACTTAACAATTCTTACTAAATCCTTGTTAAAATGTACACGATCCTCTTTAATTAATAGCTGGTTATTTGCCTATCTCTTAATACCATGCTTGTAAGTGTGCTTGGCCAAAAACTCTTCACAGATAATTTATTAAAAGTCAAAAGGTCTCGAACTTCGACCTCAAAATTTGATGCAAACTATCCGCTTCACAAACAATAAGTATGAGAATTTATTCTAAATATAAATTACCCATATTATAACATTTTTGTCAGTCACAAACAAAGAGATCTAAAATTTATACTTGTAATAATTATGGTTCTATAGCGCTGATCCAAATCTTTTTTTTATTACTCTCAACGGTATCAAATTCTTCCTGGTTTTATTATAAAATAAGTTCAAATCCCAGTTTATTAGTTTGCAAAAGTGCTTCATTTTAACCGATTAACTTAGCAGTAGCTCTTGTATCGAAGAACGTCCAATCTTTATTATATTTTACAAAACAATGATCCTTCATTAATATATTGCAGCTGAGTACTTCTATGTTACTCGTAAAACTAATTCAAACGTATACATATCATTCCAACTCTCCATGGTCGATCTTTACTCAACGTTATATATTGATTAGCTCTAGAAAGAATAAAACGCGAATTATACATGTTATTTGGCTTTAAAAAGAATGAATGGTGAATGTCCATTTCTTCTGCTTATATACAAAATTATCTCAATGCATCACACTATATCGTATTCTCAATCTTAATTCCCGCTAAATGATGTAATATTTCCGCGAATGGCACGTTTTATGCTTTAGTTAGCATCAATTGTCGTGATTTATATTATCGTGAAACGTACAGCCTATCGTTTTTAATACACGAGGATAATGGTCGCGTCTCATTCAATCTTATTGAAATGCGTAAGCCTGTAAAATAATTCTTATCTATCTCCGTTGAATTTTAGTGTTCCTTAAACTGGAGCGTTATATTCATTGATTGGATTATTACACAACATTTCTTAGTATCTGATAAAGAATTTCTCTATTAATAAAATGTCTGAAAATTCTAGAATTATGTTGTGTTTTGAAACTCTTAAATGAATTTAAATACATGATGAAGGCTCACAAATGCGTCTCTATGCTTTTGCAAATGCACTTAGATTGCTATTGTTTTTATACATTGAAGGTGCGCTTTATTTTAACACATATTTTACACACAGAAAATTTATTACATAAATAATTAAAGCTTGCAATTGCTTTGCATCCTAATAAAAGCAAGGATTTCGGTAACTCGACGGATTACGTTTGCATTAACTAACGTACCTATTTTAAAATAAAACTCGTTTTACTACGTAATACATGGAAAAATTAATCTCTACTACCTTCTTATTCTAGGCAAATGCAATAAGATTGATATGGTTTTTACGCGCATGTATAGAATGGCTTTGTATTTGAAATGAAAACTCGTTTTTATTAAGTATTGAAAGCTTTGTTTACACAAGGTCTTAAAATTTTGACTTAATTAAATAAGGGGCTTCTTTTATGTTGAGTTCAATAAAATACATTTTTTATGGTATCCTTAAATGATTAATTTATATAGGGTAGAGCAACTAAATATTCGGAAATTTCAACTTTTCCCGTTTCCTTCTTTTTGGGTAGGTTTTATTTAAAGAATTTAGGTTTGAATGACCTCTCGTGACTCTTTGTCACTTATTTATATATACACATATATGTATATACATATTGCTGTGAAACCTCACCATTAATCTTAAACTAAGGTTTTCGAGCCCCACAGATTGGGCGTCATAAAATGCTGTGATTTGTACAAAAAGCCTCGCCAGTTTCCTGGAATAAAATCACAAAAATTTTCTTTGGAACTCGAGCCTCGCTTTTGGGCGCTACGATTTGCTGTGATTCTCTTCAGATAATCGCCTTTTTACTCTTTCCGCCTCGGCTGCTCACCTAGTTAAAACTGTCATCCTCATTCATAAAAAAAACAAACACATTCCTACCACAAACATCAACGTTAACTCTATTTACATCAATATTCATAATACATTAAAATTTCAAAATTAAATTTCAGCATTAATATCAGTATCATAAAATTTCAAGATTAAATTTATCATCATTTTAATTTGCATCCAGAATTAAAGTCCTTGTAGGATGCCTACTAATTTATTTAACAATATTTGCAGACCTGAGTCTGAGTACAAAGGGAGCATCTCCCACCCCTTTACGTTAATCAAACAGGTTAGTCTAATTGAGCTCAAAGACAGACCCAAATTTTCATCATAATCAAGAACTTAAACTGCTAAATACTCCTTTTTACTTAAACAAAAAAATTTCACCTTATAATTAAAATTTTGTTGTTTGTACAAATTCACTACTGTCCATTTTTTTAGCAAACAAATTATAAAGTTATTCAACACACACAAAAACATCAAAGTTTGAACAAAATTGTATAATTTACCTGAAGGTTACTGCACTCGTGGCTTCAATGTACATCGTCCTTTGTTAATCACACCATTCCAACTGGGTTATGTTTACGGCTTCTGATTCTAAACGCTTTTAAAATTTTCTACACCACCATTCATCTAAAATTGTTTCAGGGCTTCTCAGGACTCATCTAAGTATATCAAAATCTTGTTTTGTGAATCCAATCACGATTACGAATAACATTTAATTATTAACACCCCCGAAAAATAACAAAGAAATTCATACTTCTTTCAGGCTATACCCAAAACTGCCTACTTTTGTTTATTCATTTATCGTTACAACTTTGGATACTTGGTACAGTAATACTCGCCAATATAACTAAACTTTATTACCTTGTATCTTCTTTTCTAAGTGCACTAATGCATAACAACTTGTATCGTAGCACGTAAAGAGCAAACTATTTTAAAGTATTCAATAATCACAAACTATAAGAGCAAACTGTTTCAAGTATTAAATCAAAATCGAAAATCTAAGAGCACTGTTTAAAGCATCGAATAATCAAAAATCTAAGAGAGCGAAACTGTTTAAAGTCCGGGTTTATATAATGGCTAGCCTGTCCGTCGGTTTTGTCCCCATAACGGCCAGTTTTCAGAATTTCGCATTCTCCGTTCCCTTTTCGACAGTCGGGCACAGCTATTCTACTAAATTTGCACTCGCGCCAGTTAAATCTCAGAAATTTTCCACACGGCACGCAACGTCTGAGAACAACTAATTAAATTTTATACAGAAATGTTATTTTTACACCTCTCATGTTTGTCTCTTATTTTCAACCAATCGTGACTCTCGTGACGCTACACAAATCACGCCTTTAATTATTAGTGTCTCTGCTTGACGCATTTTCTCTTTCCTTTTCTACCTTGGTCTGAATGGTACAAATCGATATTCTTTACTATCCACTTGGACTCGCGACGTGACTTTTAAATAAACGCTGTTTTGTATTTCGTGCTAAAGCATCCGACCGTTTCCAATATACGTAGAATCTGCATGTTTATCTATTCGAATTTATTAGAATTTTGACATTTAAAAATACGCAGGTGTTCAATCGTAATACTTTAAATAACGCTTCTACGATTTGAATATTATTGGGTTTTTAAAAGCTTTTGTGCATATTATACCTTAATAATCGTTCAATTAACTCCAATTAAAATAATAATGAATGGCATTGACTTCTACCCTTTAATTTTTAGTGAATCCTAATTAACTATTAATTATTATTTGTACATTTTGTTTAATATTCGTTACTTAAAACTTGAATTAATTAATATAAATTTTGCACGTAATTTCTATTTGTTCCTTTACTTGGAATAATTAAATTACATACAAGTTGAGCATTTTAATTCTGCTTCTTTTTATAGAAAGCGTCTAGTGCATAATTTAAATCCCTTATTATATATATTTTTATATATATATATATATATATATATATATATATCAAGCTGCGTATTTACTCTAGGTCTGTTTTGTACCATTGCTACTTCTACTTATTTTGATACTGAAAAATTTAGTCAAAATTTCGTAATTAAAAGAATCAACAAAAGATGGTCGTCTTATTTCAGATGAACGACGAATTGTTTTCTTGAATTGTCGTTGATTCACCACTTCCAATCTGCGATTGTTGCTAACTACGGCATTCTAGTAATGTGCCGCGGTGGTACACGGTGACAATTATTCTGCACGGCGTTGGGGGAGGGGAGGGGGCGAAGGACAAAACTTTGATAACCGTTAGTTTAGACCATAATTAATCTAGTTACTGTTAGGGGGATGCGTTTTATTTGCGTAATCACAGTTCATTTGAATTCGAAATACCCACCCACACCCAGCCAGCTGCTATTGCTTAGCAACGGCGCGGAAGTTCGGTACAAAGCTCTTAATATAGATCGTACAGAATGACTCAAATTTGGAGGCCGTCAAATTGTAACCAAGATAAATTACACGGAAACATCTTGATGAATCTGTTTTCGCGTTAGATATTTTAACAGACGTCAGACAAATCAATTTTGCGGCAACTGGCATTTTATTCGCGATATACGATGGGGCAGAAAGCAAATGTAAAATGTTGGAAAAGTTTTTTGTTTTTTTGATGACTAGTGTGTAAAATTTAATTCTGATTAGAAAGCACTTACATTTAATTCAAAAAGTGATGAATAGCCCTCAACATTGCTGCTTTTTCAATATAAGCCAAGGATTTTTGTAATATCTCTTTCTGCTGGATTAGGGTTTATGTACCGCTATAAAAGTTTATTACATTATTGAGAGAGCGGATGCATTCTACGATCTTGATGTGTAGAAAAGGAACAACCTGATGGGGCTGGTTGAATTAATCAATTCGAA
The DNA here is from genome assembly GCA_036346225.1 of Platerodrilus igneus. NCBI lineage: Eukaryota > Metazoa > Arthropoda > Insecta > Coleoptera > Lycidae > Platerodrilus > Platerodrilus igneus. The sequence goes on along the minus strand of JARFIW010000325.1, from coordinate 3,070,768 downwards.
AGCATTTCCAGATTAAATAAAACAGTCATCCCAAATTGTATCCACTACATTTCCTAATTAAAACGCAAATATCTGATTTGTGATACTCTGAAACGTTATTATAAACAGCAACATGTAAATGTCAAGCAAATTAAATGTAGATCATGAAATTCCCAGTCAATTCAATTTCAAATGGGCTTTAATTCTATATATTAATTAAGTATGCGCTATTGAACCGATTTAAACAAGTTAGCACAAAATTGTCAATGCCAAAGTGCAGATTAAATAAATGAAAGTGATATGTGTATGCTATTGAAGTTACAACAGCTATAGTATATAGAAACAAAGATGCTTTATACATTTTTATTTTTTATGAAAGTTTGGATTTTAATCTACTTTTGAACATGTTACGTTAATTCGAGGCCAAAATTTCTGTTACGTTTATTCGTGGCAGCCACGTTGGGCGCCAAAGTTATGTTACGTTGACTCGTAGCCGTGCGTAACACAAAGAAAATCCAAGAAATGACCGGGCTCAATCGGAGAGTAGGGTGGGGGTTTGTAGAAAGCAGACTGACATATAATGTACGCGGCGGTAAGGAGTTAGTGACAATACCTGCAAGAAAAATAGTTAAGCAAACCTGAAAAAAAAGCATAAGCATAGCAGCATTGAAAAGTCTAAATTATTCAGTACTTTGTAGAATGTAAAAAAAGAAACTGTTTGGATAATCTATATAATATAACAACGGTAAAAGCAATACAGAAAAATGTTTAGTACACAGTGAGGTAATATTGGGGAGTAGCAGAAACGTTTCCTCGCACACCAATTAAACATAAATCAGATAAAATGTTGACAAGAGATAAATAGATAAGACACAATTGGTATGAGTAATTCAGTAGTATTGATTTTTCTTTCTTTCTTTTTTCTCTATGTTTTAAAATAGCATGCAAGTCTATTGTAAAAGGTATCAGAACGACAAAGATATGGTAAAGCAACGGATAGATATTTAAAGTAATAACCAGTAGGAAATAGTTCAACTTACAAAAGTCCTTCAGCAACGCTTCCTTGCAACTGAAGTGGGATTCAACGATGTCCTGCACTAACGAAGCACTTCACCCCTGACTGTGAGGGTGTTGATGGAACTTGTCACACGTTACACTAATCACACCTACGTATTTCACTGGTGTTACCAGCAGACATTATCAAGCCTCGGAACTATGTAGCCTTGATAAATTTCTTGGTAATTCTATTTCGAAATATTCTGTAGCACTAGTTTAATTTCAACTGGGACCAAAGGTATATTATTTTCATAAACATCCCAAAAAAAGCAGTGAGGAACTTCAACCAATACCTTTGTAAACCGGTAATCTGTCATATTTCGCAAATCACGAAATTTGCGCAAGCAAAGATCTGTTGTAGATTCTTTGGGGTTAGAAAATTCAGAAACTACAGTATCCACTGTATTTGGATAATCCAAAGTATGAACTACTCTGATAAAAAGAAAAGGACCGCGAAACTAGATCGCACACCCAGTTCAAATAAAAAAAGACAACTCCACAAAAAAACACAATTAGTAAAGCAACGCGTATCACTAAAATAATGTTCCGTAAAACTAGCAAGTGCGGTCGAGTCAACAAGTTCTATCACTTTTTTTTCCCAACGGAAGATCAACAAAAACAATTAGTAAAGCACGCGTAAGCAATAAAAAACCGTCCGTCAAATGTCCCTACAACCGCACTTGTCGTCAATCAAACACGTTACATATAAAAGCATCTTCCTACAAATGTTCATCAGAACTACACTGCTACAGTTAATATATAACTTTTATTTCACAAGAAAAACAACTAAAAGCACAATTAGTAAAGCAACAAGGAAACAATATTTTTAACGTAATATATCGGAACAAAACACAAACTACAACTCCTCTCTGTTTATATAAACTCGTTGTTACCATAACCTCTTATCGACAATTATCTCCTTCCCCTAATAACATAAGGAACATCCAAAACGTGAATGCCGCAATCATATATAATAATTAATTACAGCGGTTTATCATTTCCGATAAGTTGGAAAGTAATTTACGAATAATCCAATTTACAATATTTATTAATGAAAATCAATCTTCAAATTATCTACTTTTAAAGTAATACCCACGAGTTAAATTGCATACAAATCTGAATTATTCTGAGGTATTTACTTGATACAAACAGCGATCCCAAAGAAACGAAGTATTTTTAAGTACGCTAACAGAAAGGGAGCGTAAAATGTTACGCTATAAAAAATGCCCGTTACAAACATAGGTCAGTTTATATTAAGGCACTATCGTTTCCCACAATCACCCTTTGAATTCTATACTCATAAAAGTATGCCGCTTGATTTGGTAACCACTTAATCACGACAGTAAAAAGGTCATCAACGCTGACTTCCAAAATGCAAGAAAACATAATAATTAGTGAGTGCTAGGTCATGACTATGTAAAATGTGATTTGATAATGCTACAGCAACTTAATTATATCTAGTGCAACATAGTACACCCCTTACAAAAGCTAGCGCATCAAAATTATTGTAAATACGGGATTTAATCGTATATAATGGAGGAGGGCTAAATTAACGTTAGCCCCATGTTGGTGGAATTTAATTATACTGCAAGCGCAGGTTATTTAGAGCTAACGGGACCTAGTGCACCTCTAGAAATAGCTAGAGCAGGTATGAAAACTACATAATGGTACCTTCTTTTTACGTGAGCCTAAGTTAACGCTAGGCCCTATAGTAGAAAAATTAAGTTATATTGCTGGCGCAAACTTACAGCTAGTGCAACTTAACGAACCCCATGAAATAACTAGCGCACTCTAAGAAATCACCAGTTTAGCGTTAATTCAAATCAAACATAAAGAAAACTTCCATAAAACATTTTTCTACCGTGCTAACTATTTCTTGGGCAGCGTTAGCTATTTCTAGGGGTACGCTAAGTTGCACTAGTCCTACGTAACCTACAGCGGTAGTATAACTGAATTGATTCAACATGGGAGTAGTCTAAAGTTAATTCAGATCGACAAGAAAAAAGCTGGCATAGTAATGTTTTGTTGCATGTACTAGCTATTTCCTGGAAAGCGCTAGCTATTTCTTGGGGTGCACTAGTTGCACTAGTCTTATGTAATCTGCGCCAGTAGTGTAACTTAATTGTTTCAACATGGAGAGGAAGTCTAACGTTAATTCAGTTTTATCAGACAAAAGCTCCCATAATATAGCTTTATTGCGTGCGTTTATTGTCTCTCGAGGTGCGGTAACTTTTTCTTGGGGTGAACTAAGTTGCACTAGTCCTAAGTAATCTACGGCAGTAGTATAACTGATATGCTTCAACATGGGGGTAGTCTAACGTTAATTCAGATCGACCAGAAAAAAAACTATCATAATAACGTTTTGTTTCATTCGCTAGTTATTTTTCCAAAACCGCTAGCTATTTGTTGAGGTACACTAGGTTGCACTAGTTCTAAGCAATTTGTGCCAATAGTGTAACCTAGTTGCTTCAACAGAGGGAGGGGGGGACGTTAATTCAATTTTACCAGAAAATAGCTTCAATATAATTTTGTACATAAGTGGCTTCCCGTTCCGAATAAACCTGCACCTTGAAGAAGTTCTAGATTACTAGAAAGGGTGGAATGGCTTTCGCGTTCCAGTGACCTAAGGAAACCAACTATAGTGCCAACCAAAGTAGTAGAGTCTTTAGTGACGAACCAGACTAAAACAGGTCCCCAAAAAAGGAGTGACGGAGATCATAGTATTCGGTATGGCATTCTAAGACACGCTACTGCGATGTGGAAGACAACGAGAAACCACTTCATTACCTCCCTAGTACACGGCATACTTAGATTGTAATTAAAATGATGACATCCAATGGGGTAAAAGCTTCCGGAGTAAATATAGTCCTTACATGTGATTTTCCAATGCTCCACCCGAAGGTACTACATTGGCCAGGAAGCAAGTTTTTTTTACCTGGAAAGTTTGGAATTTTTCCGAACCCTTGCTGTTCCAAGGAAGGTAGGGATCTTTAACGTGCGTGACAACACTCACACACGGGAACTCCATTTTACCTCTTATCCGAACGAGAGTGTATTTTTGTGAAAAATGCGCGCCTAACGTTTTTCAATCGGACCGTGTCGGGATTCGAACCCGAGAGCTTAGGCGTAGTAGTAGTAAATATAGTCCGTTCATTTATATTTCCAATGCTCCACCCGAAGGTACTACATTGGTCAGGAGGCGAGTTTTTTGTTGCCTGAAAATTTAGAATTTTGCCGAACCCTTGCCGTTCCAGGCAAGGTAGGGATCTTTAACGTGCGTGACAACACTCACACACGGGACCTTCATTTAACCTCTCATCCGAACGAGGGCGTAATATTTGTGAAAAATGCTCACCTGCCATTTTTCAAGCAGTCGGCCGTGTCGGGATTTGAACCCGGGACCTTGGGATCCGTAGTCTTACGCTTACTACATTGATCCACGGCGACGCCAGTAAATATAGTCCCCCATTCGGATCTCCAGGAAAAGACTACTTCGGAGGATGTGATCGGACAATTTAGAAAAAGAGTCGGGAACATTATGCGAGTCGGAGCGTGGAATGTCAGAAGTATGAAGCAAATAGGTAAGCTAGAGAACTAAAAATTGAAATAGATGGATGAATCAGCACTAGGCATAGTAGGGAATACTTTAGGGTAGTTCATACAAGATCAGAGGAAGGAAATTCGTGTGTGGGGATAGTTATGCGAAAAAAAGTGCACTGTAAAACAACTACTTACAAAAGAGCGAAAGAGCGAAAGAGCGAAAGAGCGAAAGAGCGAAAGGGCGAAAGAGCGAAAGAGCGAAAAAGCGAAAGATTAGAATCTAAACCGGTAAATGCAGAAATAATACAAGTATACATGCCCACCTCTAGTGACAGTGAGGAAGACGTAGAAGCCATCTACAAAGATATCGAAAAGATACTAAAGTACGTAAAAGAACATTAAAATTTAATAATTACCGGGGATTTTAATGCAGTGGTAGGCGAGGGTAAGGAAGGAGCAATAATAGGTTTATATAAATTGCTAAAATTTCGCGACAAGAACAATTTAACCATCACATACACATAATTTCAACATCATGCTAGAAGACGATACACGTAGAAGCTGCCATGAGGTATAGGAAAATATCAAATAGATTACAATCTTGCTAGACAACGATTTAGGAATCAAGTAAAAGACCATAGAAGTTACTCAGAAGCAGATATAGACACCCACCTTGTGGTGGGTGTCTATATCTGCTTCGTAATTATGAAGGCCGCTCTTAAATTAAAAAATTTGAAAAATGGAACGGAAAAAGGCAGTTTCACTTAAAAGATAAAGATATCTACGAAAGATTTGAAAAAACGTAAAATGAATCGCTGAAAGATATCGGGAAAATTTCTCATACTAAGAAATAACAGGAATAACATTAAATACAGCTCAGACATGGCGGTCAGAGATACTCTGGGGTACACATAAAAAGAAAATAAAAAACCATGGACAACAAAGAGTATCCTAAATTTAATAGAAGAAAAACGAAATTACAGAAATAGATCAGACGATACAGGAAAACAGAGATACAAAGCCATAAAATGGGACATTATTCGCAAATGCAGGAATACTAAAGAACGCTGGATTGATGAAAAGTGCAAAGAGATACAAACTAAGATGGAAGTAGGAAAGACAGATGAAACTAATTAGAATGTACTTTAGAGATATAAAACCGTATAACAAAAATATAAAGAACGCGGAAGGAAACGTCATTATATAACATGTAGAGAAAGAGGTTAGATAGCAAGAACATTAAAGGCTAGTTGCACCGTATAGTTAAAGACAAGATTTAAGCTAAAGTAGGGTTTTACAACTGAAATGCGTTTGCACCGCTGTTAAGTCATAGATTAAACCGAGATTTAATAAAGCCCCCGTTTGAGTCGACTTAAACCCAGATTTAACTCTAAAAGTGCCATTTCTTTTACAATGACAAATGAAATTTCTCTTTTGACTTTTCTCCTGCTGTCAGTAACATTACCTAAACCGTTTATTTCTAAAATAATTATCAATTAATTATTAGCAGTACTAATTATTATAAGAATTGTTATTCGCTGCAATGAATGTCTAAAAAACCTGAGTTCGGTTGTACTGGATTTGACGTGGGAAACCAAAATCAAAATCATCATCCAACAGATCCTGCCACACAACAAATTTTATTTTAATACTTTTTTGGTATGTTAATATTGATTTTAAAGCAATTAACTATATTTATTGGGTTCAACGTTTCAGCATTGCCTAATAAATTTGTCAGTCGACGGTTTTAGGTATAGAAAACCTTCTGACATTTCAAAGACAGGACTCAGGTAGGTCTTATATTCAACTGAAATGTATGAAATCCCTAAAAACGTGCTACGTTGCCATGAATACTTTGAACAAACAGAGACTTTATAAAGCTTTTCTGATATGCGGTACAACAAGAACTATTTTTAAGCAAGGCTCAAATGTAGAGCTGAGTTTTATAAAGTTAGGCTCAATTGAATAAGGGTGCAAGCGGGCTATAGAGAATTTATATGCAGGAAAGAAACTAACAGCATTAGAACAGGAATCAGACATTGAAAAGAATGACGGGATATCTTATACTTAAAGATGAGTTTGAATTAGAATTAAGGGTCTGAAAAATGGTAAAGCGTCGGGTATAGATAAGGTGCACGCAGAAACTCAAGCCGCTGGACAAGCAGTAATAGAACATCTCTCTAATTTGTATGTTATATGTATAAGACAGACGTGCGTGACAACACTCACACACGGGATTTCCATTTTACCTCTCATCCGAACGAGGGTGAATTTTTGTGAAAAATGCTAGCCTAACATTTTTCAAGCGGACCGTGTCGGAATTTGAACCCGGGACCTTGGGCGTAGTAGTCACACACATACCACTACGCCATGGAGCCGCCCAGACAAGATACTACAAGATTTCAAACGTAGCATCATAGTCACTATACCAAAAAAGAAAGGTTCAGATAGATGTGAAAATTTTCGAACAATAAGTTTGACAGCACACGTGTCAAAAATATTAACTAGAATCGTAAAAAGGAAAAAATCAATTTGGGTTTAGGCGAAACAGGGGAATGCGGGAAGCTATTCTAGCTTTCAGGGTGATAATGGAGAAACCAATATAAAAAGGGGAAAGCGTGTATATAGAGTTTGTAGATCTGGAAAAAGCATTCGATAATGTAAAATGGCAAAAAATTTCCAAATACTCAAAAAGATAGGAATACGTTTTAAGGATAGACGGATAGTGCATAGCTTATACAAAGATCAAACAGCGGTAATAGAATTAGAACAGGAATGTTGAGAAGTAAATGTTAGGAAAGGTTTAAGATAGGGGTGTGCCCTATCTCCATTAATTTTTAACTTGTGTATCGAAGAGGTAATGAATACCGTCAAATGCAGGAAAACATTTGGAATTATTATGCAGGGACAAATGATTGAGATGCTTAGATTTGCAAATGATTTAGCGGTATTAGCATCTAGCAGGGAAGAGTTAGAAACTGCTCTTAATGAAATCGAAACAGGAAGCCAAATAACGCAAAATGAGAAAAGTGCAAAAGATATAAAACAAAGATTAGCACAAGGTCGTACTGTATTTATCAAGAAAAAGCAACTACTATGTTCAAATACAACAAACATAGAAACAAGGAAACGACTACTGAAAGCATATGTGTGGAACACAGTACCTACGGCTGTGAAACCTGGACAGTAGGAGAAACGGACAGAAAAAATATAGAACCCTTTGAGATGTGGTGCTACAGAAGAATAATGAAGATATCATGGACAGATAAAGTTAAGAACAAAGAGGTAATAGAAATGGTAGGAGAAGAAAGAAGTATGTAGAAAACAGTAAAAAATATGAGGAATATAATGATAGACCGCATACTAAGGCATGAGGAAATAGTGCGGAATATATTATAAGAAAAGATATGAAAAAAAGAGAGGTATACCTAGGTTGGACTATTGCACACAGATAGTGAAAGATGTAGACTGTGGGAATTGCAGGTAGTGTGTAGGCTAGCTCAGAATAGAAATCAATGGTACGCGTGTAACCAGTTCCAAGATGGAAAACTTAATGACGACAAAAATAACTATACTTAAACCTGATGATTATTATAAGCAACTGCAGATATTGGTTTTGTAATATTTACAACTAATGTTGATTGTGCAAAAACATTTACTGGAATACTATTAATTCGGCAAATGTCTAAGTATTGGGGGATCTTGGTAGCCACAGACTGCTTAACCCCCTTCACACACCCTACATGTGATTTTCCAATGCTTCACCCTAAGGTACTACATTGGCCAGAAAGCGAGTGTCTTTTTACCTGGAAAATTTGGAATTTTGCCAAACCCTTGCTGTTCCAAGCAAGGTAGGGGTCTTTAACGTGCGTGACAACACTCACACACGGGATCTCCATTTTACCTTTCATCCGAACGAGAGTGTATTTTTGTGAAAATGCCCCTTCACACACCACTGAATCTCGGTAAAATAGGACATATAATTAAAACAACAGAAGAGGAAACGAGCTGTATCTAGACCTTGAGAATTTCAGGGAACTAGGTGAGCTAGCTCAGAATAGAAATCAATGGAGGTATGCGTCCAACCAGTTTCAAGACAAAGCCTAAGGACGAAAAAAGAATTGCACTTAAATCTGATGATTATTATAAACAACTACAGGTGTTGGTTTTGAAATATTTTCAACCAATATTGATTGTGCGAAAAGATATATTGGAAAACTATTCATTCGGTAAGTGTTCGAATGTTGGGGGATCTAGCTAGTCGCAGACTACTTAACCCCTTTACATACCACTGATTATCGGAGAGAAGGGTATATATTTGTAAACCAATGGAAGGGAAACCTAACGGCATCTAACAAGAAAGAGCGCCGGCTATGTTTGAAGACAACAAACATAAAGACAAGAAGAAAATTGTTGAAAGCATATGTGGAAAACAAAAAGAAAAAGAAATAGAAGGGCAGGATACGTTCTAAGGCACTTTTGGGGAATAGTGCGGGCTATGTTACAAGCAGAGATAGGAAAAAAAGAGGTAGATGTAGGCCTAGATCAGACTAATGCACGCAGATAGTGAAAGATGCAGATTGTGGAAATTTTAGGGAAATGTGTAGGTTAGCTCAGAATAGGAAGCAATGGGGGTACGCGTCTAACTAGTTCCTGGACTAAAGACCTAGTGATGATGATAAGTGGCTTTGCAGTTCATGGTATTGCAATTGGAATGTGCATGACAATATTTCCGTGTTACTGGTTTAAGTACTTAATTTGTCCTACACCTCTACGAGGGGGGTTAACTTAGTCCATCAAGAACAGATGCTACTATTATGTGGTTTCTATGCCTTTGCTAGTTATTTGTATGGGTGCACTCACTCTAAGTAACCTGCGTCACCAGTATAATTAAGTTGTCTTAACGGGAGAACGGGCTAACTTTAATTTAGCCCCCCCTCGTATTTAGTACCGTAAATACGATAATTTTGATGCGCTAGTTTTTGTAAAGGGTGCGCAAGGTTGCGCTAGATATAATTAAGCTGTGCTAGCATTATCAGCACAATCCGGGATTGTGGGGAGGCTAGGTTAACTGATCTCGTTAGGCTCTATGAGCTACGTATGGACGTAAATTCCAAGCGAAACGGTTTCTGTACTTTGTACAGAGAGATATCTTGATAAAGACGAAGATACAACGATTTCAGTGTAGCTCTCCTCAGTAGGAGAAGACACCGGAAAACTAGAAAGGATTCCTAAAGCACTGTAAACTAGTTGTGTAAAATAAAAGCGCAGTAAAGTCTTTCACTTGAGTGGTCAGGATCAATGCAATTAACTACACAGAGTAATGCGTCAGACGGCAAAGAGCACTATACTAATGCCATTCAAAAGTACAAAAAACGTTTTATATTTACACACCGACAAATTTACGAACCTTGGTAAAAGTTTAAAGCTTACTAATGAAATAAGATATAATTTTAACAGACGGAGTTGAATTATTCGTGCATAACATATCTACAAATAGAGACAAAATAGAGGGAGGTTGTTATGAAAGAATCTTTAGAATTGACTGCAAACACATATCGTTCCTTCCGCGAATTTTATAACAATTTTTTAGAAAATTTTGCTCTAATTTTTGATGGTTCTGAAAAACTTCGCTTCCATTTCTAACGAGTTCTCTAACAAGTGCTAGGAAAACTTCAATGCCAGTTTTTGCCAACATTCGGAAAATTTCGCTTCTTCTAGTATTTCCGGGGATTTCGTAAATACCTTTTAGAATATTATAATATTATATTGATTGATCGTAGTTCTCTATTAATGTTTGTTCATATGTTTTTGCGTTTTCATTTAGCTTCTCTGTGAAGTCCGCAGTACTTTTCTTTAGCTTTATGGCATTTTTGTTTAATTTGACTGTAAAGCTATAGGCGTTTTCGTCTAATTTGGCGGCAGTTTGATTTAGTTTCTCTGTGTTGTCGGCCAATCTTTTCTTTACGTCAGACTTGAACTCCTTCAAAGAAAAGAGAATCTAGGTGCCTATCTTTAGACTTTGTTTTCTGCTACGAGCAATAACAATGTCTAAGAAAATTGTACAGAAGTCGTTTTAGACTCTTATTGGTTTAACGTACAGCCCCAGACTGACGTTCCTATTACGTTCTTGGCACCACTAAACATACTTCAACTTACACTTCTTCATTTGGACCAATACAAGCCTACCTATTCACAAATATTAACAGAAGACTGTTAATTTACTGGAATGTTCACTAACAATAATTATCTACAGTAATTACTACACTGTGGTTCTTTTTAACACGATATGTTCACTATATGTCTTACTAATCTAATTTATTTACAGAACACTAATCGTGCAATTTACGTAAATACTAAGCGCGTTTATTTTAACAACTCAAATAAACAATTTATTTCTTATCACTTGTTATTTAAAATGCAGACTGAACTAACTGTAACCACCAGTAGAGACGGTATTTATATCTGATCACATGCCTTTTATTTCTCTTTAGAAATTACTCAAATCATCCCTTTAGTTTGTTTTCTATCGATTGTTTAAATACGCCCTTGTAGCTGTCAATTATACTATTGTTCGCTTAATGACATTCTTCCTTTTGTTTTTAGACAGTTCGTCAACAATGTTCATCTTACTCCTTATTACTGCACATCCTTTCATTATAACTTGTAGGGTTGCAGCGCAGGTTTCAATTTAATAAAGTTATACCCGTTGGTTTAATTAAACTATACGTACTTACGATGTGGAATATAATTCCAGCAAATTTCTACTCATAGTGTTCTTGAAAATTGGGTTAAAAGAAATCTTTTAATTTTCAGTTTGTTGCATTTAAAAGTCAAGGTTTGTTTTCGGTAAGCGGTATTATCTACCAGTTCTGCACTTGGTACTAATCCTCGTGGACCGTGCCATCGTGTTTTTTGTTTCATACAATATAACTTGCTTTCGTGTCTGCGTGATACGGAGGCTTTTACAATTCCGCGAAGATTTTGTTTCGGATTGAATTGTGCTAATCACTGCTGTAGAAGCCACTAATATGATCGTTAAAGGTAAGTGCATTATCATTGTCTGATTTATGGCACAGTATTTTTATAGTAACTCAAACCAAACTTCACTGTCCCCTTGCTCTAAGGAAACAATCTAGAGATTCACATAAGATGTGTAATTTTTCCCATTGTTCCTCGAACAAATGTATAAAAGATTGGAAATATGTCAAGATTTAGAGCAATCTTTTATGGTTATTGTTGTGAACATCCACACACGCACGCACGCATGTACCCACACACGCGCACGCGCACACACACACAGTAATTTTGTATTTTCCATTGTAATCTATCAATTGTGATCTTTGTATTTTATTTAAACTTTATACAACCTTGAGTAAATACATCAGCAAGAATTCACGCGCAAGAATAAGTAAAGTGACCTAATACCCTAATTTTCTTAGAAAACAATTTGACATATAGGATAGTCCTCTTCAATATTTAAATATTCAGTAAAACATCTGGATTAATCACTCGTTATTATTTTACTTGTCACTTGTGAATCTGTATCTGTATCTGTAGCTGTATCTGTATCTGTATCTGTATCTGTATCTGTATCTGTATCTGTATCTGTATCTGTATCTGTATCTGTATCTGTATCTGTATCTGTATCTGTATCTGTATCTGTATCTGTATCTGTATCTGTATCTGTATCTGTATCTGTATCTGTATCTGTATCTGTATCTGCATCTGCATCTGCATCTGCATCTGCATCTGCATCTGCATCTGCATCTGCATCTGCATCTGCATCTGCATCTGCATCTGCATCTGCATCTGCATCTGCATCTGCATCTGCATCTGCATCTGCATCTGCATCTGCATCTGCATCTGCATCTGCATCTGCATCTGCATCTGCATCTGCATCTGCATCTGCATCTGCATCTGCATCTGCATCTGCATCTGCATCTGCATCTGCATCTGCATCTGCATCTGCATCTGCATCTGCATCTGCATCTGCATCTGCATCTGCATCTGCATCTGCATCTGCATCTGCATCTGCATCTGCATCTGCATCTGCATCTGCATCTGCATCTGCATCTGCATCTGCATCTGCATCTGCATCTGCATCTGCATCTGCATCTGCATCTGCATCTGCATCTGCATCTGCATCTGCATCTGCATCTGCATCTGTATCTGTATCTGTATCTGTATCTGTATCTGTATCTGTATCTGTATCTGTATCTGTATCTGTATATGTATCTGTATCTGTATCTGTATCTGTATCTGTATCTGTATCTGTATCTGTATCTGTATCTCGCCTAATTGGTCATCTTCTCCTCCTCACGCCCCAAATATCCTAGATTAAAATGTTAGTCTGAAAGAGTATTTTTAAATTTAAATCAAATGAAGCAAGTTGTTTAAAGGATTCTTGATGTCACCCGATGTATTTAACAATACTCTTTTAGATAACAAGGTATAGTCTCCTCAGACCCTAAGGTTAGTCCCGCAGTCCGAAAAGACTGCAGTTGTGTATCGCCTTCCGTATCCAAACAAACAAAACTAACGCAGTGTTACAGCTTTACGGTACAGACGTATATGCAGATACCCCCAAAACTACGTAGAATGCGCATACGACGCTATTATATAGACTTTAATTTAGTTCCAGTACAATAAAACTACATCTATTCGACTAAAGCTATGGTAGATGATTAAAACTTACGTCTATTTAAAATTGATCACAGTTCGACTTTTAATTGTAATCAAAAAGAACACTTTTGTGCGCCTTTAGCCCAAAAAAGGTTGTAATTTTAAACGAAATTAATAAAAACCTCATTATTATTTTCATTATACTCGTATATACTAAAAGAGAACATCATTAATTTGATTTAAATAAAAATCGCTAAGTATTTCATCTTCCGTCTCGTTCGAAAACAACTTTTTTAATCTCAGAGGAGCTTTTCGCTGTACTTTTTGGCCTTTGTAACGAAGGTTCTAGTTAAGTTTTATAAATGCGTATATATTAAGGAAAAGTCGTTAACCGCTGAAATAGTATCGACGTTTTTATTTTACGCAAGGCATTAGTGGAAACGATCCAGTCCATTAGGAAAGAGTAATGACGAAAATTAGAAACGAATGATCCAGAATAACTATGTTTTAAGATTTAGATGAAAATTACTGTTTTTAGTTACACTTATCCTACTTTGAGAGTACATTACCTAGGATTGTGAACAGAAGTGTTGTCAATGTTATTCTTACGTTGCAGTTGTATGATAACTTAAATATTAGTGTTTTTAAGGTGAATCTAATAGGAAAAGCATTTCTATATTTTTAACATACAAGAACGTGTTCCTGATGTAAATTTGATCAGAAAATGGCTTGTTACTATTTAATTCTTCTTGCCAGCAATACCTTGTTCCAATTCTGACAAAAACGTAGACTGTTGAGTTCGACCAGATACATATCCTAGAGAGATAGATGGGCTTTAGTTTATCATAAACTAATAAGGCTGCCGCGATATACAGATCAACACCTAAAGACAGAACTCACCGGTGAACTCGAGTTTTGTACCTGGGTAAAGAATGGATAAAGGTCGTGGGTGGACTCAAACGGTACACCATAAAAAGACAAACACCACCGCACCACTGTATCCAAAAACTAAACCAGAAAATCAAAACGTAAGAGACGATAACGAAACCATTTGCCAATAACACGGTGAGCTACCCACATGATTAAATCTCTTGTAACGCGAGTGCGTTACTTTATCAAACATGAGGTAGGAGAAAAGAATTTATTAATTTTAGTTAGTTAAATGAGCTTTTAGCAGGAAGGTAGTAAACATTTAATAACGTGGCAATTTCAATGTAGTATTAAATTAAGATACAGAAATAAACAGGAAAGCGCATCTAATATATTAAATACAAATGCCTGCGGCCACGTCCCCAGTGCTCCACCCGAAGATACTACATTGGGTTTAAACGCGAAAATAAACGTGCTTAATTTAATCTAACTTCAAAATTAATTGATCCTAAATAAATCTAACAAACTGAAACTAACACTAAAAATAGGGTTCAAATAATGGTATCCCTAGCGTTGATTTTGGAGTGTGACCGGTCAACAAAACACAACCAAATTAAAAGGGGGTGATCCATAATACCGAATAGCAGTCGCCAGCTCTGCATGCCGGTGTGACCTGAGGGGTTGTTTTGAAATTATCCAAATCTAGCTAGCTAATTTAATGGATTCAAATTATCTAAGCAATTGTCAAATGTATTAACAGTGAATCCAGCTATTTTGCCTGCTCTATAAATTTACAAATTTGTCCTCTCTGGTCTAAATATTTTAATCTAATTTTTAGCCTAGAATGTTCCCTAACGTTCACCATCGTTCCCTAACTTGACATATTATAATTACATTCTTCTTTCCTATAGATACTGCGATCAAAAAATAGGCGGCAGAACGTCAAACGATTTAAATCAAGCCACAAAACAATAAAATGCAGGCAAAAGTATAAGTATAAACATAAATATAAATTTAAAATAAATATAAAATAAATATAAAGTAAATATAAAATAAATATAAAATAAATATAAAATAAATATAAAATAAATATAAAATAAATATAAAATAAATATAAAATAAATATAAAATAAATATAAAATAAATATAAAATAAATATAAAATAAATGTAAAATAAATGTAAAATAAATATAAAATAAATATAAAATAAATATAAAATAAATATAAAATAAATATAAAATAAATATAAAATAAATATAAAATAAATATAAAATAAATATAAAATAAATGTAAAATAAATATAAAATAAATATAAAATAAATATAAAATAAATATAAAATAAATGTAAAATAAATATAAAATAAATATAAAATAAATATAAAATAAATATAAAATAAATATAAAATAAATATAAAATAAATATAAAATAAATATAAAATAAATATAAAATAAATATAGAATAACTATAGAATAAATACAGAATAAATATAGAATAAATATAGAATAAATACAGAATAAATATAAAATAAATATAGAATAAATATAGAATAAATATAAAATAAATATAAAATAAATATAAAATAAATATAAAATACATATAAAATAAATATAAAATCAATATAAAATAAATATAAAATAAATATAAAATAAATATAAAATAAATATAAAATAAATATAAATAAATAAACATCTAAAAGCATGAGCATGTAGCAGTGCATAAATTAGCAAAAGCATCATCTAAATAAATTCTCAGGTGCACTCGCATGAGCATTATATCGACTAGCGCCACTACACACAAAAACGTGCTTGTTAAGTTATTTCAAAATCTTCATATTAATACAAATCAATGCTAATGCGAGTACAGCCGCCACAATTTAATTTTTACCTCGTGTATAAATTTCTCCAGCATCCGAAGGTTTGGTCGTCTGCGTATATTTATTTGTATCTTACTTCTAAGGGGAAAAGAATATGCACTGTTAAAGTCCTGGTGGGTATGCACTAAACGACCTAGGGGATCACAATCACTATCACTTTTAAGTCCGGGGGGGGAGGCAGTTTCACTCAAGTTTATTTCCTCTGTTTATTTGATTGATTTAGTTTAATTAGGGGTTTTTGATTTAATTTAAGGTAGGTAGTCAACAATGAATTGTTTTTGAACTTTGCTGGATAAGTAGGTCAGGAATGTTAAGTACGTGTGCACCGTGGCATTTATATTCACGTCGGGCTAGCATCGGGCAATGACATTAGTTAAGAAAATGTTAAACGAATTATCCTTTTCACCGACAGTTGGAATTTAAATAGATGGAAAGTGGCAGCATACGTAAAAAACGTCTTGTCAAAAATTCCCTCACCATTGTACTGCAGGAAGGACAAAACCAGTTGCAAAAGTTCACAACCACCGACTAATCTGTGCTTTCAGTTGATGCACTACCAAAATTTTGTACGGATACATTTGCAGTGACTTCCGCAAAATCCTGTGAGCAGAACCAACGGACACGGGGACCTATTCAGCTAATCGTCCAACCGATTTCTTTGGACTTCGCAGCATCATGTCCTGCACTTCCAACACATCTTCTTTAGATGTGAAAGTGGATGCTCTGTCTGATTTTGCAGCATTATCAACGCTTCGGGTTTCGCAAAAACCTAATGTCAAAATCCCCAACAGCATTTCGGTTAGGCACTCTCACTTCTGGGAACTTTGCTGCAAATGCAGTTTCAATGGTTGTGGTAAACTTGTCTCCATTGCGGCAGACATGTTCCACAAGAAACACTATTTGTTAAATCATTAATATAGTAAGTAGATCACAAATTGTCATACACGATGTCATTCACCATGTCGTTACTCCACTGGTCTACAATATAACCGGACCTACGGACAAATAAACGGTGTATTAGTACTTAGCACAACACCACACAGCATTGCATAGTTACTTTATGAACACATCGTGTATATAAATTGCACTGTACGCACGTCCTCATTTATATCTGGTGACATACTTTTAAACAATATTTCAGCAATTGTTTTCACTACTGCACATTAGATTCCCTTTTGTATGATGTTCACTTTAATTTCAAGTATTTAGTGGTTTAAAGACTTTTCTGTTTCTTATTTATATACCACAACTGCCTTTTCCTGAACACGAGACTCACAGACGGTTCTCCGCGGACAAGGAAATTAGTTTAAACTTATCTATAATTCATATTCTTACGGTTTGACTTCAGGAGTTATGGGCGGTACCTAGATACTCAGGCGTCGCCATGGATCAATGTAGTAAGCGTAAGACTACGGATCCCAAGGTCCTGGGTTCGAATCCCCACACGACCGACTGCTTGAAAAATGGTAGGTGAGCATTTTTCACCAAAATTACGCCCTCGTTCGGATGAGAGGTTAAATGGAGGTCCCGTGTGTGTGTTGTCACGCACGTTAAACATCCCTACCTTGCCTGGAACGGCAAGGGTTTGGCAAAATTCTAAATTTCCAGACAACAAAAAACTCGCCACCTGGCCAATGTAGTACCTTCGGGTGGAGCATTGGAAATATAAATGCACGGTACCTGGATACTTAGGCAGTGTGTGAGTTTTGGCTCTATTATGGATTAATATGTGTCAAGCAATATGTATTTACGGGTTAAATCAGTCATAAAATTCATAGATATACATATATACCAGTTAAACAGTTATGAAATCAACATATATACTGGTTAAATCAGTTTGTAAGTCTTTGGCAAACTTCGGAAGGCGTCGTGGTTTGCAGCAGGCGCCAAGCATCCGAAGCGTCGGCGTATGGTACAGTTATATAGCTTAAATAATTATATAATGAATGTATATACAGGTTAAATCAGTTCGGAAATCTTTGGTGAACTTCAGAAGGCGTCGTGGTTTACTGCAAGGGCCGAGTATAGGAGATGTCGGCGTGTGGTGCAGAGTACCATTTATTGCGGCATAAGTAGGATATGATATGAGCACTGCTAGTTAAGGTGTGGATGTAGGAGACGGCGGCGGGGTGATGCAACGAACTACCCGTGGAAACGTAGACGTTAGCAGGCTATCGGTTAAGCGCTGCTGGCTTGTGGATTGGAAGGCGGCGGCGACGTGATGCAACGCAGCACTCGATGAGAAATCGGCGTCGTGATGCAGCGTGCTCTTTTGTCGGCGTCGGCATCAGCAGGCTATTGATCAAGCACTGCTTTGTAAAGATTTAGATGTGAAGGTGTCAGCGTCGTGATACAGGATATCACTCGTCGAAGCGTCAGCGTAAGTTAGCTATGAAGCAGTGCCGCTTGTACCGGAAAATGTGGCAGGCTATGAGTCAGCACTGCTAGTGGATTCCTCGGGCTATAGTGAGCTGCAAGTAAATGCTTCTTGCTGAACTCGCAATTTTATTTATACTCTTTATCTCCCTATGCTGGCTAAGTAGAAAAGGGTTAATTAGATGATTAACCAATGAAAAGCGGGGTATAGTTTTAGCACGTAAAAAAATATCTATAGGGCTTTAACCAATGAAAATGCAAAGTTTATAATAAATTTCCAGTTGAAAATTTCCGGTGTTCCTCGGGATTGTTCAATTTCCCGTCCGTGTATTTTGATGTAGGTAACATTCCCCTCAGCTGAAGAGTGTTGCAAAGTTAGGTTGATGCGTGGTGATGGGGTTGTAGTGGGTGCTAGACGTGTTTCTTTGGTTTCGATCTTAGTATCACCCCGTTCAAATCAAACCCAGTAGCTGTTGGGTCCGGTTCTTCTTTGAATTGGATCAGGTCTCTTCCATATTGTTTCGAACCGACTCGTGGGTGGCGGGTGATTTATGATCTTAACCATGTTGCCGTGTAAGAAAGGAGAGGTGTCCTCGTCGTCGGCATATCTGAGCCGGTAGCGGCGTTTGCTTTTTGCTTTGTGCAGCGGTGTTGGGCTTATCCGTGGTCGCTTACTGCTGAGCGGTGGAGTTTTTCCGGACGGGGTAGTTATAGTCGAAAGGGTACCTCTTGGGACTTCCATCCGCTGGTATGCCTTCTGGTCGTGCGGCTTGCACACATTTGGGCAAAGCGACGAGGGCTGCGTTATTAGCTCGTTGTCTGCAAGGTTTAGTGTCCAGTGGTTATAGGCGGCTTTGTTGGTGCCGACTGTGGTAGCTGGTTGTGTTGGCCTATTGATCAGTGGTTGAAATTCTTCCCTAAGATTGCTGGGCAAGAATTTAGGTGCGAACTGATGAGTTGTAATTGTCGTGGGTAGTTGGTTGGCGGTGACGGGCGTCACCGTTTGGTTCCAGTAGAGCATCTTACGGTCATGTGTTCCGAAGTGTATGGAGTCTTGTTGGTAATCCATCACTACTTTCTGGCGATGAAGGCAAGAATGCTCCAGGAAGACGTCTTCTGCAAAGTTGGTTATGGCCAATAAGGTTTCATGGTCCGTCACGTGTCCAAGGATGAATGGCGCGTGAAACATGCTTCTGTCCCTGCTTCGGCTAGATGGGCGAAGATATGATAGGATTCTACCCGTAAGCTTGTGGGTAATCGATCTTCCCTGATCATACATGTATCTAGTAGCGTGTTGAAAGTCGTTTTGTGTATGGTGACGGGGATCCTTGATAGAGGATCATTGTGGGTTATATTTAGTTGTGTTAGTTCCTTTCGCCCGGCCTGGCTGTGGTCTGGCGTTGCTCGGCCGGTGCGTCGTATTCTGACGCCCTGATTGGACAGTCGCGCTGCCAATGTCGTTGTGTACAAAAAGCGCATCTTGGTAACTGCTTCGTTGGTAAATCTGGCTGCTGGCGTAGGGCGGTTGTCCCTTTTGTTGCATCTTTTTTGTTCCCTCCTATCTTGGAGAAGCGGGTGACCATTTCCCATGATGTTGTCGGCATGTGATATTGGATTGGATTTCTCAATGCTGCAAGCAGGAGATTTGTGAACAGCTTTAGGTTATCATTGATTTCGATGTTTAGGCGGCGCGCTTGACGTACCTTAGTGCTGAGAAAGGCGGTAACGGATCGAGACGCCTTCTGTTTTTGACCGTAATAGTCTGCGGCTATTTTCGCTCTAATGGCTGGACTGTTGTATTCTTCCAAAAGAAACTTCTTAAAGTCGCTGTAGTTGGGCTGGAACACCGAATATCACCCACCAGGTGACTGCTTGGCCTTGTATTTAGGCGGTTGTTGTCTATACGTCTGCTTCCATTGCTTCCATTTGTTGAAGAAACTATGCTCGGTTTGCCAGAGGGTTGCCGGAAAATACAGGTTTCTTAGTTTCGGTGGTCCCTGTGGTGATATTGTAGAGGTCTACTAGGGTCTTGATTGTGACCATTTTGATAGCTTCTTGTGTTTGTTGAGCGCCACTGGGTTGTTGCAGTCCCAGAACTGTTTGTGGGTGTGTGTCCTCCTGGTCTGGAGGCGGCTGATTGGTGTCCGACTGGATGTTCGTGGCTGTTTGACTTCTCGTCTTTGTTTGGCCCTTGCAAGCTCGATCTTTGCAATATCTTCGGTGAAAACGGCCCAATCACTACTTGTTACCGTTTGACTTCGAACGTTGTGGACGGTGCCTGGATACTTAGGCAGTGTGTGTGAGTTTTGGCTCTATTATGGGTTAATATGTATCAAGCAATATGTATTTACAAGTTAAATCAGTCATAAAGTTCATAGATATACATATATACAAGTTAAACAGTGATGAAATAACATATATACAGTTTAAGTCAGTACGTAAGTCTTCGGAAATCTTCGACAAACTTTGGAAGGCGTCCTGGTTTACTACAGGTGCCAATTATTGGAAGCGCTGACGTGTGGTACAGATATATAACTCAAATAACTATGAAATGAATGTATATACAGGTTAAATCAGTTGGTGAATCTTCGGTGAACTTCAGAAAGCGTCGGGGTTTACTGCAAGAGTCGAGTATAGCAGGTGTCGGCATGTGATGCAGCGTACCATTCGTTGCGTTGTAGGCAGACTACGAAATGAGCACTACTGGTTAATGTGTGTATGTAGGAGGCGGTGGCGTCGAGATGATGTGCACCACTCCTTGTGGCGTCGACGTCGTGATGCTGCGCACTACCCGTGTAGACGTAGACGTTAGCAGGCTATGGATTAAGCGCTGTTGGTTAAATGTGGATGGCAGCTCAACGTGATGCAACGCACCACTCGATGAGGCGTTGGTGTCGTGATACCGCGTGCCCTCGTGGAGGCGTTAGCATCAGCAGGCTATGAATTAAACACTGCTTAGCAGAGGTTTGGATGTAAAGGCGTTGGCGTCGTGATGCAGGGCATCACTCGTCGAGGCGTCGGCGTAAGCGGGCTATGGGGCAGCGGCGCTAGTACCGTAGAAGGTGGCAGGCTATAGGTCAACACTGCTGGTGGATTCCTCGGGCTATGGTGAGCTCCAAGTGTCTTGCTGAACCCGCAATTTTATTTATACTCTTTTTCTCCCTATACTGTCTATGTGGAAAAGGTTAATTAGGTGTTTAACCAATGAAAATGTCCATAGGGCCCTAACTAATAGAAATACCAGATTTAGAATATTTCGTTTTCTAGTTGAAAGTTTCTGGTGTTCCTCGCAATTTTTATATTTCCAGCTCGTGTATTTTGATATAGGTAACAATATTTACTTACTTAATCCATAAAATCCCTAATATTATTCCTTTATTTACAAAATCAGGAACGCAATCTTAAAATTTTTATTTTGGCAATCACTATCAAAATATCAAAGCTTACAAAGTTTATTATAGAAGTACGATACCACAATTAATTCGACGAATGTTTAAGGATTGAGGGATATTGGAAGCTGCAAGTTACTTAACCCCCTTCACACACCACTAAATATCGATGAAATAGGCTATATATTTAGAAAACAATCAAAAAGAACCGAGCTGTATCTAACAAGAAAGAACTCCTCCTATGTTCGAAGAAACAAACATAGAAACAAAGAAAATTTGAAACCTTTTGGAATGTGGTGCTTCAGATGTATGATGATGATAGCATGGACGGACAAAGTTAATTAATAATAAAGAGATTTTTGGAAATATTAGGGGAAGAAAGATATCTGTGGAAACAAAAAAAAATAGGAGACAATGGGGAACAGTGCCGGATATGTTACAAGCAGGATAGGAAAAAGATTCATAAATGTAGACCTAGATCAGACTATTGCACGCAGATAGTGAAAGATGTAGGCTGTGGGAATTTCAGGGAAACATGTAGGTTAGCTCAGAATAGAAAAAAAACGTAGGCACACGTCCAACCAGTTCCAGGACTGAAGACCTTATGATGATGAACACAATTTCCTTGATGCAATCCTGCTGTAACTCAGACGTTTCACTTTGTGTCGTACAGCTAGTCACTTCTAGTTGAGATGCTACAACTGCAATTTCTAGCTCTAGAAAATATTGTTGAGGTCATTTTCTTTTGATATTTGTAAATATTTTTATGTTTATGTCAAAGGTGCAATTGGATAAAGATAACCCTATTAGTTTAGCAACAGTGTTAAGCAAAAATGAGTAAAGAAATCATCGTTAAGGGATTATTTAAACCTGCAAGAAAAAATTTTCAGCGTCGTCATACAAATCTGAAACATGTGAAACGTGATCTTATCCAATCGGACTTGTGCGAAATGCAGCCTTACTCGCATGCGAACAATGGGTACAGATATATTGTAATAGCAGTGGACTGTTTCACAAAATATGCTTTAGCTGAACCTTTAAAAAATAAAACTGGATCAGAAGTTACAAATGCTGTGAAAAAAATATTGGACAAAATGTTGCAAGGAGAAAATAACGTAAAAATCAATCTACAAACGGATTTTGAGAAAGAGTACTACAACCGCTGGTTTAAAAATCTTATGCAAAAATATAAGATAAAGCATTACTCTACGTATTCCGCAATCAAAGCTAGTATGGTTGAGCGATTGATCAGAACAATCAAAAACAAATTGTACAGAAGATTTTATTTGCAAGGCAGTCATAAATGGGTGAATATTTTGCCTAAGGTTATGGAAGAATACAATAATACACCGCATCGAGCTATTAACATGACGCCTATGGATGCAGAAGAACATCTGGAAAGAATAAAACTATACACCGCTAACAGCGCTTCTAAAAGTCGCAAGAAGTTGTATAAGGTTGGAGACATTGTGCGTATATCAAAATATAAAGCAGTATTCGATCGAGGATTTCATCCAAACTGGAGTACAGAACTATTCAAAATTGTTAAAGTACAACAAACGAGACCGATAACCTATCTGCTACAAGATTTGGAAGGTCGGCCAATTCTAGGTGCTTTTTACGGCGATGAGATTCAGCTCACAGCAGCACCCGACACGTACTTAGTAGAAAAAGTTTTACGGAAACGGAAGCACGTACGCGAATTATTAGTGTCGTGGTTGGGAGATGGTAAAAGTTGGATTAAGGAAACAGACCTGCTTTAGTATCAGCCAAAGTTCTAGATAATTACCTAGTTGAAAAAATCATAAAAGGAGGGGGTAAAGTCCCCTAACTGGATATATAGGAGAGATTTGCTTAGAACCCCATTCCCATTTATGATTTGAAGCAGGAAGCATGTGTTTCATAATCGATTTACAAGGATATCAGTACAAAACTAGTGATTTCTATTGCAAGGAGATTGCCATTTTGGATGTAGCGAAGAATGTAATATGGCATGAGATACTGGATATAGCGGTGGGGTATAACACCCTAAGTGATGATTTCAAAAAGCTAGTTCGGTGGTTAAAGCAAAGAATCCATGGGCTCAGCTGGGATGGACAGTCCACAAGTGGATATACAAATGTGGGTGAGCTACTGAAAAAAGTCATACCTCCCGATGCTACTGTCTATGTTAAAGGAGAGCAGAAAAAGCAGTTACTATCAAAATATTTATCAAACAACATTTTAAACATGGAAAGTGTATTCTCACTTCCAAGACTCAAAGAATTAAGAAGATTCGGTGATAGGTACAATCACTGTTTAAACCATTGTTTGAATAACTTAAGCTGTTCCAAAGAGAATGTATTGCGATTGAGGCCTTTTGTTAATGTATTTAATTTTTA
This sequence comes from Platerodrilus igneus, assembly GCA_036346225.1. Classification (NCBI taxonomy): domain Eukaryota; kingdom Metazoa; phylum Arthropoda; class Insecta; order Coleoptera; family Lycidae; genus Platerodrilus; species Platerodrilus igneus. The sequence continues at coordinate 3,046,678 of JARFIW010000325.1, read as the reverse complement.
ATAAAATATTTTGTGGGAATTGTTTTTTATTTATCTTAGCTAAAAACATACCTTTAAAATTTGAAAAAAAAATATATATGTAAAACAACGCATTACTTTGGAAAAATTAATGTTTTAATATACAATTAGAAACAGTAGCAAAATACATAATAATTGGTGTTTGCAAATAAATTCAGTTCTATTTTAATAAAAGAAATGTAAACTTACCATTAAATCTTCAAAAACTTTTCACAAAAATAACTACACGAAACGACGGTTTAAAATTTCAACGGGCTTTACACAAAAGCGTCCGAAATTAATAGAATTCTACTAATCACACCGCGTTATATACGGTTTGAAATAATTATTAAATGACGTTTGTATTTTCCCTAAATACGTGCTGGTTACTAGAAAATACCTTGTGTGAATCCTCGGCAATTATTCATCAATTTTTAATACACAAACATAATTAATAGAAAGTCCAAGAAAAGAAATTATATACAGCTTTCATATGTAATTTAGGTAGCCCATGCTCGTTAAGAAATTGATTCGAAACGACTTGTATTTTCCAAGCATTGACTATATAATTATGACGCGCATAGTTTTTAAAAATGTTAAAGATGTAATTTAGACAACTCATAATCGTTAAGGAAACGACTTGTATTTTCCAAGCATTTGAGCATATAATTATGACGTGCATAGTTATTAAAAATGTTAAACCAACCTTGATAACTGTTTTTAAAAAGTTATGGTTTTGAATATTCTAAAAAACAGTGCATCACCGTTTGAAAAATGGTTTTAAATATCAAACACTTATGGGCCATAAAGGATTCATTTCTAAAATCTCCACGGTTTTTGATTTTTGGAGATTTTGCTTATAGAGCAAAGAGCAAAATTTAGAGGTTTGGGAGCTTTAAAGTGTAACTTTGCAGGGCGTGGTCTGATTTCAAATCTGTTTGCAGATTCGAATTCTGCGTAAAATTTTAGACTAATTTAATGTATTACATGTATAAAACAATGTTTAAGAACGCTCAGAAATCGCAACAGGTAAGAAATCTTAAAATTGGGAGTAGCTCCCTGGGGGATGATGCTATCTAAAAAATTCCTAAAGATTCAGGTGGCTGAGAAAAATCTAATATTAATTGATATCAAACAAGATAGGTTTATCTCAAAAGATGCAATGGTTAGACGAAGAAAACTATTTGTTAGGTTTGCTTATAGAACAAAGAGCATAATTTAGAGGTTTGAGAGCTTTAAAGTGTAACTTTGCAGGGCGTGGTCCGATTTCAAATTTGTTTACAGATTCGAATTCTGCGTAAAATTTTAGACTAATTTAATGTATCGCATGTATAAAACAATGTTTAAGAACGCTCAGAAATCGCAACAGGTAAAAAATCTTAAAATGAGGGTAGCTCCCTGGGGGATGATGCTATCTAAAAAATTCCTAGAGATTCAGATAGCTGAGAAAATTCTAATATTAATTGATAGCAAACAAGACAGGTTTATCTCGTGGAGGGAAATGTGGATGCTCATTTATCTCGAAAGATGAAAATTTAAGATATATTTATCTCGAAAGATGAAAAATGGCTAGTCGAAGAAAACTATTTGGTCCAGATGTGTGGGGAAATGTGGATGCTGGGGGAAATGTGGTTCTGATTCTCCTGTCATCCATCTACTTACGAAAGTAGCTTATTTACTCAAACGTCCATACTTTTAAAAGATTCTTTTCTTGAAGTAATACATTTTTTAAGGAATATCTTACACCTCAATGATAAAGAATGCTGGACCCTCTTCAAATAGTTTCATTACTATGCAAACTTACAAGTTTCATTAGCCAAACCTAATAAATTCTACAGGCAGGATTGTGTTAGTCTACCAGAACATTATTCAGAGTTCCTACATTTCCACAGCGAGCGTGACCATGGAAACCCTCCAGCAACTGATCTGTTCGAAACACGCGTTAGCGCAAAGCAATCCTAAAGTTATAGAATCTTACACAACATCCAAAACGATTACTTTTCATAGAAATATTTAATCTTACTAAGACGTTATTATTCGTTTTCTCTTTCGTTTGTCATTTTTCTCCAAAGAACTTGAGGCGCTTTTCCTAATGCTCTGTGAAGGTTATTAAATATCGGTATTATTTTGATTGCTGACGACCAATCTCTTAGTGGTATTGAAACATTGCTGAAATTCAACTGAAACCATTATTGTGATGAACAATGACTTGTAACTTTCTTGCGGAAAAGAAAAGCTGCTGAATAAATGTAACTAATGTAATAATGTAAAAAGCCATTCTTTTCAAATAAAAAAATCAATGTTAATGTTCCTTTAAATTCAACTGTAAAATGAACCTACGATTTGATACAATTCGTAATTTCATTTAATTACAAATCAGTCTGAAACATGTTTATGAAAACGAAAAATAGTTGAGAAAGTTGGGTTTTGTAACCACGTTTTAAAAGACGGATTACTGATATACCTATCCCACTGTTTGCGACATGTATCGTTCTTTTGAAATGTTTCTAATCATATTTTATTTTAATAATTTCTGTATTAGCAAATCCCGCCAATAGGGTTAGGCTTATCTCCTTTACAAATATAATTTTTAGGTTACATGCTTTCTTGATCTAAGAAAGACTTATTTTTATATCTTATATTGTTCATACACAAAGGTTGTCAAATTCATTATGGTGGTTTTCAAAAGCTAAAAATGATGTCAGCAACATACTTTTATTCAAAACGATTATACTTTTATCATTCACTAGTTTTGATTAGTAATGTATTACGCTGGCGCCTATAATCTCATCGTCTGAAGGTGAAGATAGTTTACATTCAATTTGTACTGATTCAGAATATAAGAAGATTATTTTCTCTGGCTCTAGTTACACTTTCCGTAACTTAATTTCCCATATATATTAGATAGAGGAAAATAACACAAAGTAACTTCAATTTTCAGCATTAACTCATCTGTCCGAAGTTTACCGCAGCAGTCTCAAATTATTTTGCAGAGGGAACATCAATTTTTTATAGACCACTTCATAATCAAAATACAAAGAAAAGTTTCGTATTTTACATTGCTTGTCACGCTCATATTAATTTTCAATTTAGGATTGGTCTTGAAAATGGTTGTATCTATTAGATCATGATGTGACCGAAATAATTGTCGACGCTTATAATTAAAACTTATCGAATTAGATCCAAAATTTGTTGATTAATTTAACCATTTCTTTACAAAGATTCTAATAGATTTATTTGAATTCATTACAATTGTGGTTCCCATTTGGAGTATAAATGAATATATTTCAAAAAACATGTAACTTAAGTAAGTTAGTTTACCTGCTCGTTTTTGAATCTTATGTAATTCTTCTTTTTCAGCACGTTCTGCTTTGAGGTTAATTAAGGTTTGAGTAGCTGCTTCATGTTTATTTTTGCCGAATTGGTATAATATTCGGAAATTGCAGAACTGTGTAAAGTTGTTGCCACGGAACGCCGTCGTAATTGCCAATTTCAGGCTTGTTATATAAAGGCTTTGAAATTGGGGACGTTAAGTGGAAAATCTTAAACTCGCCCCAATCAATTGAATTCTGTACAAAATTCCTTAAACATAACATAATAGTATTATGAAATTGTTTATAACTATACTTACATTATCTTTATTTATAATTTCATTATGAATATTTTCCTTGTATTTATCATCTTCAACAATAAAGTACTAGGTCATCATTATCGCCATCGTAGTTATTAATTAATCCGTTTACTGTTTTAAGTAGAGTATTTAGTGACGTTCTGTGACCTCATTTGCTCCCAAAACCCTCATTTGCTCCCTCATTTACATGTAAAAACCCACTATAAAGTCTTATTTTAAGGGACTCTATTCCTTGCTCTCCTCCTTGCTCGGACACCCCATCCTCATTTTCTCCCTCATTTGCTCCTTCATTTGCTCCCTCATTTGCCACCTCATTTCCACCTCATTTCCACCAGCATCCACATTTCCACACACATCTAGACCAAATTTACATGTAAATTCCCATAAGGAGGAAATGAAGAGATTCATCTCCACATTTCCACAAGCATCCACATTTCCACAAGCATCCTCATTTGCTCCCACATCTGGACCAAATAGTTTTCTTCGACTAGTCATTTCCACCCGCGAGATAAATCTATCTTGTTTGGTATCAATTGATATTAGAATTTTCTCAGCTACTCGAATCTCTAGGAATTTTTTAGATTGCATCATCCCCCAGAGAGTTACCCCAATTTTAATATTTTTACCGGTAGCGATTTTCTGACCGTCGTTATAAATTTTTTAGCCATGTGACACATCTTGCTAGTCTAGAATTTTATGCAGAATCCGAATCTGTAAACAGATTTGCAATAGGATCACCCCTGCAAAATTATACCATTTTAAAGTGCTGAACCTCTAAATTTTACTCTTTGCACCCACATCTGAACCAAATAGCTTTCTTCGACTAGCCATTGCATCTTTCGAGATAAACCTATCTTGTTTGGTATCAATTAATATAAGATTTTTCTCAGCTACCTGAATCTCTATGAATTTCTTAGATTGCATCATCTCCCAGAGAGCTACCCCAATTTTAAGATTTTGTACCAGCAAGGATTTTCTGACCGCTCGCATACATTTTTTAGCTATGTGACACATTAAACTAACCTAAAATTTTATGCAGAATCCGAATCTGCAAACAGATTTAAAATCGAACCACCCGTTACCGTTTTACACACACCTTCTAAATTTTAACTTTCCTGCAGCTCATACCTAAAAGAAAATCTAAAAACCATTCTTAAAACTTTTTATTACAGACAATTTTTACTAATACAGTTTAAATTTTCTAAATACATATTCACAATTTTTTATTCTTAACCTAGAACTCCTCAAATCGGCTTATACTTATTAATATTTATTTCTAAATAGAGCACCTTTTCCAAAGACCAACCGGTCCCACATGTTCCAAATTCCTTTGATTTTGTTCTCATGGTTCCGTTTAAGACCTCGTGCATATTTTCCAGATTACTAGAAGACGTTATAACCATATTTTTTGTGTTAAAGGATTTCACATCGGTAGTCTCTTCCACCATTTTGGTGAAAACGCCGTAGAGTTCGCAATAGACTTTTATTGCTGTATGTTGTATTCTTTTTTCATTAATTAATCGAATAAATCGCTCTTTCTGCTTCCAAAAAAACTCGGACACTCCATCGTCGACACTAGCGTTCTTTATGCGATAGCTATCCATACGGTTGTTAAACGCTGTGCTAACCATTACTACAGCATCGTCGCTAGTAGCGGTAACTGATGCATTTTTATGTCTGTTGCTTCTCAAGTGTGCGGCATAGGTAGTCTTTTCCATTTCGAAATCGCATACTTTACACATAATTCGTGGTTGTTTCGCACAAGTCCCTTTAACAGCTGGTGGAGCTGAACGTTTAAGACTTAATGACATACCGTGCTGTTTTTCCTTGTGTCGCTGTAAGTTGTCCATTCTCGTAAAAGCGATACCGCAAGACCCACAGTTTAAGTACTTTGCTACGGACGGATGTATAAGCTTAACCGTGGACGATGTTACACCACGACATTTGTTCTGGTGCCGTTTTAGAGCATTTTTCCAGGTATAGGAAGCACCGCAAGAGTTGCACTTAAAAACGTTTGCACGTACCATTTTAGTACAAAACAAAATCCGCACTATAACACTTTGGTTAAACTTGTAAGCGAACTAAATTATAACTAAAGAGTTTACTCTTGCGCACCTGCTTTATCTACCCTATAGAATGCAAACCGAAGGTTTCCGAAGACACCCGAACGATGTTGAGGATTCAGCGGGGAAGTAAATGACGTCATCTTTTGTCAATCCTTGCTGCTCGTCCAGTACATTTAGCGCCAATGCATGCACCCGGTTCGCATCGTCGATACTGCGAATGCAGTTAGTAGAAACATCGGAAACATCTTCCATGTTATACAGATCAACAATCACATCGCGTGTATATTAAAAATCCAAGAGGGTGGTAGTAAACACACACAAATTGGGTGCAAGTCGTGCGGTAGAAGAAAACTCATTAAAAACCAAGTGTGGACCTAGGTTAGATAAAAGGAAAAATTGATAGGTTAGGTCAGCGACGCGGGGCTGACCTAACCCATCAATTTTTCCTTTTATCTAACCTAGGTCCACACTTGGTTTTTAATGAGAAAACTCAATAAAAAGCAATCAGTGCTAATGGGTTTTTAATGAGAAAACTCATTAAAAAGCAATTAGTGCTAATGGGTTTTTAATGAGAAAACTCGTTAAAAACGGCCTAACCTATCAATTTTTACTTTTATCTAACCTAAGTCCACACAAGTTTAGCTAACCTAACCTAACTCCGGACAACACTAACTAACCTATCTCCCGACAAGTACACATCCAACCTAGGTCGGAGGCAATTTTACCCTATGGGGTAATTTCACCCTATGGGGTAATTTCATCCCAACCTAACATCCTACATATATCCGGACATATGTCGATGCGCACCCCTGCCCAGTTCGACCTAGGTCGGATTAAATCCGACCTAGGTCAGATAACAAAACTGTTCCTAAACAAGAGAATGTAAGCGATATGACGGTGCCCGACATATTCGGCTAGCTTCGGCAATATTCGCCCCCACTCTGTAGGGTACATAAGGGCAATTTTTGTATTCAATTACGAAAGATCGAAATGTTGTTGTGCCACCTGCGTACGAGTGCATCAAGCTATGGTAATATTTGTTATGTCGAATGCGAGCAAATGCTGACTGGTGGACTACACACACCAATTACAGAACCATTTTGTGGCAATGTTGGTTAAAATTTGCAACCTTTCTGATGCCGAGCAAACATCTGCAAACAAAAGGATGTTTATGCTAAAAAAGAAATTTGTGGTGCATTTAACAGCTATCTATAACGAAAGTTCGACCGGTTTGTTTCCGCTAGGCATGGTGTTAAAGCGAAGCTTCCGTTTTCTCTGGAAAGCACTAACAAGATGGGTCTGGGAGTAAAAGAAGTTATCGGAAAAGAAAACCTCGAAAACATTAAAAAAAATTGCAAAATCCTATGTGTTCCATACAAAGTGGAACTAGCAGATGTTAAGTTGGAAACTTTATTGTAGGAACTACCAAATATATTAGACGAACTCAAAAAAGATTATTACTATCTTTTTGACATGGATGTAACCCAAGATTTTGCGGGCATATTTAGCAAGATGGAGATGTGTAATTATTTAACTACAAACCATAACTTTTGCTATAAGGGCGAATACGAAGAAAAGTGCAATATTATAGTTGACAACGATAAAACTGTGAGAATTGATTGTTTAACATGGTTAACAACTAATGCAAGAATTAAGATATACAACAAATTTGTGTGTCAGATAACAAGTCCTGGTGTTAATAAACAACTTGACAATCATATACTAGTTTTTTTACGTTGTCTAGATGTACGTTTAAGGGGGACATTTGCGTCTACTTTGGCCGAAGAACATGGTATTACGCGATTGGAAGCGACAATATACAACTGTACAATTGGAAGCTATGTCAGTGCGGAACGGGTGTATAATCCCTTAAAAGACTGTTTAACCTTATTGGAAGATAGTATGTTATACTTCCTAAAGAGGCCAATATACTCGGTACCACTTGCCAAAATGTTGAGTAAGCTATCGGACAAGCTACAAAATAGCTGCTGTTTAGCGTATAATGACCTACTACAGTACATGTATTGGAGGAATGGTGATACAAAGAAATTGACGGGGATGCAAATTAAGTTGTCCGAAAAACCAAAGGAAAGGGAAAAATTGATAAAGTATGTGTTTTCGGCTTTTAGTTTCACTATTTACCTGTAAACTATTTGGAGATAGTAGAGGAGGAAGACAGCCAAGATAAAATAAAAATCATACTCAAGCGCTACATTAAAGCAGGTAGTACATATTTTACACAATCTGCAACGTCATATTCTACAATTCCAAAAGAAATAGTCATTTCGGAATTGGGGTTGAGAAATACGCCTAACATTCGCCCAGAGGTTGTACGACAACGCGTAAATAGTGGTAGTATACTCTATCCGTTTACGCTAAAGGAAATTGCCCCATTATGCATGCCATACGCTGTAAGTGGAAGGAAAAGACAACTGGAATTAGAGGAAATGGATGCAAAAAGGCGAAAATTGGACTACATGGAAAACACTGAGACAATACGCGAACAATACAAAGATGTGTTAGACAAAGAACATCTTATTAGAGAAAATGACGAAGAATTAAAAGATTATTTTATGTGCCGATGGACTGACTTAAATACATCCGGGTTCTACAAACTGTATGCATTTGCGGTTAGTAAAAAAGACTCTTTTAGTTATGTAGGCGTTGTTGCGGAAAAGGATGGTGCAGAAGTTAACAGTCACCAAGCATCTAATTCTTTATTTGGATGGTATCGAGTACTCACCGGTGTATGTATCCGGAGTAAAAAATACGATTTGTACACGCAGATAATTAATAAAATTAGTTTATCGAGGGAAGATGACAAGCGTAACCTCATCCTGGAAGCACATCAACATATGCATGGGAGGCATAAAGATATAAGATATTTGTACAGATTTTGTAAATCTATTGTATATATTAGTTTTCAAATTCCATAATTTTTAAGTTCTTCTCAGACCTTCCAAATCCTACCTGTTTCTATCTCGGTTGACAGAATATACGTGTTATCTCCACGTTGTGTTCGCGGAACTCAGCGGTTTTAGATTTCTCGCGAGATGGTTGGCTAAGGCATATGTCTTGCGTGGCAAAAAAAAGGTTCTAAAGATGGAGTTCAATAAAGATGAACAAAAATTAGTGATTTGGGTCTTTAAAAGGCATAACTGTGTATGGAGTGGTCCTATTTAAAATCTATTTACAGATTTGGGGTCCCTAGAAAAAATTTAATATTAGTTGATACCAAAAAAGTTATATTTATCTTAAAAAAGTGACTAGCCCGCGTATAATAAATACAATATAACACTTGTAGACAAAAAAGTTGTAGCGAAATTTAAAGATGAATTTAATGGGGGTCCAGTATTAGAATTTATTGATAGTAAGGCTAAGTCCTACTGTATTGTAGGCGAGAAAGGCGCGATTAAAAAGATTAAAGGGGTCTCACGGAGTGTAGTTATGTAAAACCGAGGGTCCTTCAACCTATAACGAGCATATTCACAAAAGGGGTAGGCATGCAACAACGCAACAGTGCGTGAGAGAATAAGAATTCTTTCCAATAAAAAATTAAAGTTTTCATGTACGTAGCACCAGTCATTGGGAAATGGTAGAAATGTTAAACCTAAAAAGGCGATTAGTAATTGTGGTTTAGAAAAATAGTAGTTTTCTTGGACTAAATAAAATAGCTTAGAGTGATTAATGTATATGGTTGCATATTCTCGTACGCATCCAGAAACATCTGCTTACGTCCGCATACGGGCATGGCGATACCAGTAGTTTTTGTTTAACAAATAATAGGAAAGGTACGATAGGTGTTAGTGTGGAAGCCCATCGGATCGTTGTATTCAAAAAGAACGGAGCGGCGGAATGTATGGTGGTTCCCGTTAGAATAATCGAAAGTGGTTAATTGATCGTATTAGATGTTTAAATATGTGAAAGTATAAAAGCCTGGATTAGCAAAATTTAATTATCTGACAAAAAACTACGCGATGTGCTATACTTTTAAAGAAAGTATAGAATGGTGCTTTGCAGCGGTCCTAGCAGTAAAAAGGGCGACTGGCTTTTTCAAGCAACTACAAGAATATAAGTAGCGCAGAGAAGGGACATGCATGTATTATACAGCGCATTGTTAGTTTACGCATAGCCCGAACGTGTAATTGATCACGACTTATAGATCCCTCGGAGATTTAAAAAATTTTTAGACCATTGTCGTTTGAAAAATGTTTGGAAATTATCAGAACGGGAGCAGATCGAAGTATAAGTTAGATGGATGATTGACCGAGTTTTTCTACCTTTTACGAGGGAATCGGAAGTTGACAGACATCGAGCATCTAATTCTCTATTTATGCGATATCGAGTACTTACCAGTTCTAGATATCATTACGTGCTACCGACCGCTATGTGGAAGATTTGGTTCTAGGAAATGAGCAACCTACGAAAGCATAGAATACTCGGTATTAATGCTAATTGGTTTAGTGACCGCGTTTGTGCACTCTTTGAGTGTCTTCGGCAATCTTCGATTGTTTCCAAAGAAAATATTCAAGCCTACCATTTCCTAAAATATGACGTAGAAGTTATTTAAAATTAAATTGCTTTATTAGTAAGTATTCTGTAGACAAGTTTGGTATCCCTTTAGTAAAGGTTTAAAATGTTTTATTAAGTTATTGTTTATAGTAGCACTGCATCTCCTACCGCACGACTTGCACCCAATTTGTGTGTGTTTACTACCACCCTTTTGGATTTTTAATATACACGCGATGTGATTGTTGATCTGTATAACATGGAAGATGTTTCCGATGTTTCTACTAACTGCATTCGCAGTATCGACGATGCAAACCGGGTGCATTCATTGCCACTAAATGTACTGGACGAGCAGCAAGGATTGGCAAAAAATTACGTCATTTAGTTCCCCGCTGAATCCTCAACATCGTTTGGGTGTCTTCGGAAACCTTCGGTTTGCATTCTATAGGGTACATAAAGCAGGTGCGCAAGAGTAAACTCTTTAGTTATAAGTTAGTTCGCTTACAAGTTTAACCAAAGTGGTATAGTGCGGATTTTGTTTTGTACTAAAATGGTACCTGCAAACGTTTTTAAGTGCAACTCTTGCGGTGCTTCCTATACCTGGAAAAATGCTCTAAAACGGCACCAGAACAAATGTCGTGGCGTAACATCGTCCACGGTTAATCTTATACATCCGTCCGCAGCAAAGTACTTAAACTGTGGGTCTTGCGGTATCGCTTTTACGAGAATGGACAACTTACAGCGACACAAGGAAAAACAGCACGGTATGTCATTAAGCCTTAAACGTTCAGCTCCACCAGCTGTTAAAGGAACTTGTGCGAAACAACCACGAATTATGTGTAAAGTATGCGATTTCGAAATGGAAAAGACTACCTATGCCGCACACTTGAGAAGCAACAGACATAAAAATGCATCAGTTACCGCTACTAGCGACGATGCTGTAGTAATGGTTAGCACAGCGTTTAACAACCGTATGGCTAGCTATCGCATAAAAAACGCTAGTGTCGACGATGGAGTGTCAGAGTTTCTTTGAAAGCAGAAAGAGCGATTTATTCGATTAATTAATGAAAAAAGAATACAACATACAGCAATAAAAGTCTATTGCGAACTCTACGGCGTTTACACCAAAATGGTGGAAGAGACTACCGATGTGAAATCCTTTAACACAAAAAATATGGTTATAACGTCTTCTAGTAATATGGAAAATATGCACGAGGTCTTAAACGGAACCATGAGAACAAAATCAGAGGAATTTGAAACATGTGGATCCGGTTGGTCTTTGGAAAAGGTGCTCTATTTAGAAATAAATATTAATAAGTATAAGCCGATTTGAGGAGTTCTAGGTTAAAAATAAAAAATTGTGAATATGTATTTAGAAATGTGGTTTACAAAATTTAAACTGTATTAGTAAAAATTGTCTGTAATAAAAAGTTTTAAGAGTGGTTTTAGATTTTCTTTTAGGTAAGAGCTGCAGGAAAATTATAATTCAGAGGGCATATGTGAAACTTTGTAAGGAGCGGTCCTATTTTAAATCTGTTTGCAGATTCGAATTCTGCGTAAAATTCTACACTAACAAGATGTATTGCATGGCTAAAAAAATTTATAAGAACGGTCAGAAATCGCTACCAGCTAAAAATCTTAAAATTGAGGTAGCTCCCTGAGGGATGATGCAATCTAAGAAATTCCTAGAGATTCGGGTAGCTGAGAAAAATCTAATATTAATTGATACCAAACAAGGTACATTTATCTCGAAAGATGAGCTAAACAAGATAGAAAGTATGGTATGACATTAAAAGCGAGTAGTGGTACGGGCGCGATATGCTCGCTAGAAGGTATGTGTGTAATTTGTAAGGCGTGGTCCTATTGCAAATCTGTTTGCAGATTCGAATTCTGCGTAAAATTCTAGACTAACAAGATGTGTCACATGGTTAAAAAATGTCTAAGGACGGTCAGAAATCGCTGCTGGTAAAAAATCTTAAAATGGGGGTAGCTCCTTGGGGGAGAATGCTATCTAAAAAATTCCGAAAGATTCGGGCAGCTGACAAAAATCTAATATTAACTGATACCAAACAATATAGATTTATCTCGTGGGTGGAAATGTGGATAAAGATTTATCTCGCGGGTGGAAAGAATGCGGGTGTGACGTAATCAAAATGGTTGGGGGGATGTCCCACAAGGAGGGAGCAAGGTGGAGATTCATCTCTACATTTGCTCCTTATGGGAATTTACATGTAAATTTGGGAGCAAATGTGGATGCTGGAGCAAATGTGTGTCCATGATTGCTATATTCCTCCTACTTTTTTATTACTTATAAAATTAAATAACAATTCTTTGTTGGAGTCAACAGTTGGTAAGTCTGTCTCGCCCCCTTCAGTTTTTAACAATTCAAGTTTTTTTTGGCAGCATCCTGCCGCATAACCTTTTTTAAATTTTCATAACCCACAGAGAAAAATATAAATAATAAAGTGTTGAATAACATTATGTAATCTAGAAATCATAAATAAAAGTACATGCACTTTTTTAAGGATTCTTTTCCTCTTGGTAAATTGACAGGACATTGTGCATTGAATGCACATGTTATTTTCTCCAATGCATCATCCCTTCTATGATTGATTGTACCATTGATTTTTTATTTTCCAGGACACATATTGTGATATAATGTTCAATAGTGTAATTTTTTTCTTTAAAATTATAACTTGACGTGCGTCTTTGTTTAAGAATATTGTCTGTATTATTGGGGATGATTATTTCATTTTTAGAAGCGCTTACATTACAACACATTTGTGATTTGACAATTTGACACCTTTCACATAGAATAAAATGGTCATGCCAACCATGCGTCACTAAATTTCTTTGTAATATACGTTGTTGCCATATGTAACTTGATCCTTTATTAAGCTCAACTTAAAATATACGTGTGCAACGTGCTATGTTTTTAAGGGATCCTTATTCTTAAGTGATACTTATTTAAGTATCTGATTTAAGGGTGAGATGTGCAGTTGGGCGTTAATGATTTATTATATGAATTTAAGCCAGAAGGACTCTCCTGATCTCTGGTTTTGGCACGCTCTGGTCCGAGATACTTCCCGATTAAAAAATATTTCACACACGATAGCATTCCGGAACCCTTTTCAAGCACTTACACCACTCGTCCTACTGAGTTAGTAAGCAAGCATTTTTGTTACAACAGTTGAAGTTTTCGATACTTTACCGAAACAAAATTTTCAACGGAGTACTTCATCGAACTTTTCTGTGCATTACCGACTAGATTTTCTAGGGCCAAAACTGTACGTATCAGACTTTTTAATTAATGTAATGCCCTTGGAAAAGAGAGCATCGAAATGCGGTATATTTTAGAGGTTTGATCTGCTCTGTGATAGGTTGCTCTGTGTAAACAATTGAAAACATTTGTATATAGAAGATGAACTGAATGTTTTGACTAAAATCAGTTGTTGTGTACACGCATCTGTGCGGAGGTGCGTACGTACATGCGTATGAGTGTGCGTATTTGCACAAGTGCGTGCGTATTGGTGTGTGTTGCTGCGCGTGCACGTGCGTGCATGCATTCATGCGTGCGCGCATGAACGCGTGTACTCTCATTACAATAATCTCAATGAAGGAATAATAATGAAAATTTAAATAAATGTCAGTGATGCGTAAGAAATGACGACTCGTCTGAGCAAAACCAGCACTTGCATACGTATATGGAATGGAGACGACGTGAGCTCTTTGAGTGCAATTATCCAATTATTTAAATAGGTGGTTTTAAGGTTTACGTGGTTGTGGGGTTAAAGGGCAAGCTGTTTCAAACATATCTATTTTCACTGCTTGACCGCGCATAAGCCTCTTTTCCATTGGGTCATGGGGTTTAAGAGTTATGGAGTTTTAAGATTTAGGGTTATGGAGGTTTAGAGTTATGGAATTTTAATGTAATGGGGTCATGGGGTTGATGGAATGTATGATTAAACGATTTTATTTGGTGTTTTATTGAATTTTATGGCTTTTAGTTAATTTTTTTAAGGTTAGGAAAAAAATCTGACATGATGGTGTTATTTGGACTGCGGATTCGGTGTTAGTATGCTTGATTACATATAGTACGGTGAGTCAAGTCCCGGTAAACAAAATTTTTGTTATGTGGAGCTGTGTGGTATTCGAAAAATTAATAGGCAACACGGTTTACCGAATAAATCGTCAGCTGGAGAACATGTTCCAGATAAAGTTTTAAGCGCAAAAGTAGGTATTGAGATATGTAAGAAGAAGTGTAATGAGCGGTTCAACTACGATTCGCGATTGAACATTTTTGGTAAATATTAGGCATTACATATATTAAAGCAAAAGCGACAATACATATTGTGCCTTGTTGATTCCGGACAAACTTAACATAAACAAACGGTTAATCCTATTTCCTGTCGAAAATGTAGCCGTAAATACTTTTTTAATTTTAATCAGAATACAGTAGCGATATGTCAAAAGTTCTTTTTGGTTATACTCAATATATCTGAAACTTTTAAAGGTATTGCTTTAACAAATCCAACTCTTTATTATTGTTGATGTTGGCCAAGAGGCCGATACTTACCATACAACAAAAAGAACAAGGCAGTACTAGATCATGTTATAGAGCATATTAACTCATTTCCCAGGGTCCTTTCTCATTATATACGCCAGAATACTAAACGAGAATAGTTAGACCATACATTGAATGTATCTAGAATTTATAATTCGTATAAAATCTGGTGTCAAGAAAAGAAACCGCACTCCAATAAATATTATTCTAACGCCTTATTTTGAAAATTTATTTCAATATTTCGTTTATGTCTGAAGAGGAACAACGAAGTGCTCGCACAGAGTATGAAGAGCATATTAAGGAAAAAATGTCAGCAAGATCGCATCGAGATGAAGTCAAAGAAATTGCTACGAAATGTGATATTTATTTTATTGAAGTAGACCGCGAAGCTTCGTGCACCTGTCCAACCGCATCAGCTAAACAAAGATTCAACAAAAGACAAATGGGTATATACTACTTTACCATGTTACATTTTGAAAAGGATAAACATGAAGTTTATTGTTATTGCTGACACGAGGCGCACTTGTGGCAGGCAAAGCAGAAATGTCAATCTAGCTTCAATATTCTTGTATTGTGTAGAAAAGTTAGACGTTCCTGCACTAAACCAAAAATAGTTTGAACCAAGTCACAGTCAAATGCCATAATTAAAAATGCAAAAAAAGTGTTGAAATTTTTCAGCCGGCATCATTGCTATTTTAAAATCTGCATGCAGAAAGCGTCAATTTAATATTATAGAAATGGAAACTGACGACTTTTTGAACATAGTAGTCCCAATGAAAGTATTGATGAAAAACAAACTTGTGGACACCGAAGAAACAAAGTGAACTGGTTTCAATTTAGAAAAGATACACTAGAATTTATATACTTTGAAAGTGATCTCGGTGAGACTATATTCAAATCCAGTGAAGTGATCAGAAGAGGCAGAAGAGATTACGTTTACAATATAAATATTCCCAAGCATTCCAAGGACCATAGTCAGTTCCATTGGAGAAGTACAATTATTTGCAATCTTTGTGTGAAATGGGTCGCCCTCAATGCCACTGCTTCTATTATTCTCTCAAAGCTGACAATGTGTCCACAATTATTGATTCAGACTAGTACTCTATAATTAATTCCAGTTTTCTAAATAAGATAGTTGATTAAATTAAGGTTTTTTATAGGCAAATTTACTTTTAAGTAAGAAAACTCACTTTTCCTTTATGTGTATAATGTTTCATTATGTATAGTATAGTTTTTGCAAAATATATTAATACGCATTATAACAAGCATATTATTTCACAGAAATAACAGGTTTCTATTCAAATCCGTTATACTGCCATTTTGTAACTATACCTAAGTACCAGAATAACCTATCACTAACTTTTTTTAAATTCGCTTCATCGCTCCAAAAAATGCGCTTTAAAATGTTGGAATTGTATCTACACTTAGCGTTTATTCCCTATGGTAGGGGACAAAGAATACTACTATAGTAAGCCTGCTTATCGTAAAAAGCGATTAATAAGCGCAGCAAAGGGTAACCTTGCTGGCTAAAAGATATTGGAGGAGAGTCGGTTGGTCTCGAGCGATCCTCAATAATTTACAAGGTAATGGAGATTGGCCGTGTCAGATACGGCTTTTTGCTCAAATCTTTAAAAACTGCTTTGTGAAAAGATATGGGAACCTACCACAAGATTTCCCAGGTATGCATGACCTAAAACACGAAATATGTATGATGGAGAGCTCACAAGTACAATTCTTGTCCGGAGGTAAAATACTCCCTCATTCGGATCTCCGGGAGGGGGTACTTGGGGCTCGTCATCGTAAGAATTTAAAACAACGGTTCGATTTAGTGATAGGGACTTGGAATGTAGGGTCATTACTTAGAGTAGATAAGTTAACGAATTTATAAGTCGAAACGAGAAAAGGATAGCTGGACATTTTAGGTATTAGTGAGGTGAGATGGCCAGATAGTAATTACTTTTGGAAAGATAATTATAGAATAATTACAACTTCTTCAACTAATGGACAGACAGTGGTAGGAATAGTGTTAGGTAGAAGAGTAGGACGTAAACTTAAAGAGTACTTACAATTTAGTGATAGAATAGTTATGGTTTGATTTAGTACGAAACCTACAGACACTGTTTTAGTACAGGTTTACATGCCAACTATTCAGTACGAAGATGAGGAAATAGAAAAGTTATACGAGGATATAAATAATATATTGAGAAAAGTAAAGGGAGATGCGAATTTAATAGTTATGGGCGATTTTAATGTGTCAGTGGGAGAAGGTAGTGAGGGAAAAATGGTAGGAAAATTTGGGTATGATAGACGAAATCATAGAGGAGAAAGATTAGTTAAATTTTACCAGGAACATAGATTAGTAACTGTAAACACCCTATTCGGACAGCATGTTAGAAGAAGATATACCTGGAAAGCGCCAGGTGATAGGGCTAGACACCAAATAGATTATATTTTAGTTAAACAAAAATTTAGAAACCAAGTTAAAAGCTGTCGTAGTTATCTAGGGGCTGACATAGATAGCGATCATAATTTAGTTAAAATGAAGTGTACGCTAAAATTCAAAAAATTGAGAAAGGTTAAAAGAGAGGGATGTAATCTAGGTAAGCTTAATGATAATGAGGTAAAAGAGGAATATAAACAAGTATTAGATAATAAGATCAAAGAGATAGCTATGGGAGGGAAAGTAGAAAATAGATGAAAAGAAATAAAAAGGACTGTACATGATACAGCAACAGAGACTATAGGTAATAAGAAAATAGAAGCGAGAAAACACTGGGTAACAAAGGAGATATTAGATTTAATAGAGAATAAAAGAAAGCTAAAACCTTTCAGAGAATTAGATAGTGAAAGTAAGCAAAAATATAATAGAGTTAAAAATAAGATAGTACATGAGTGTAGAAAAGCTAGAAATAAATGGATGGAGGAGAATTGTAAGGGAATACAAGATGATTTGAGAATAGGTAAGACAGACAGGGCTTACAGGGCAGTTAAGAAGTTTTTCTGGGAAGATAGGAAAAAATAATATGGTATGAAAGAAAAGAATAATGAGCTTCTAATAAATAAAGTTCAGGTAACAGATAGATGGAAAAGAAATTTAGAAGATTTATATAAGGGAGACGATATGGATGAGTTAGAGAACGACCAAGAAGAGGATGTTAAAATAGGGTTCTCAATATTAAGAGAGGAATTTGATAGAGTTGTTAAAGATCGTAAACTAAATAAAGCGCCGAGAATAAACGATATACCCGCAGAATTAATAAAATATGCAAGTCAGAAAACTTTAAATAGATTATATGAACTAGTAAAAGTAATATATGACACAGGTGAGGTCCCAATAGATTTTAAAAAAAAATATTATTACCCAATCCCAAAAAAGTCAGGAGCTGATAGGTGTGAGAATTTTAGAAAGGTTAGTTTAACTTTACACGCTTCCAAAATACTAACAATAATAATTAAAAATAGAGTAGAAGCTTTAACTGAAAATTATTTAGGCGAAGACCAATATGGTTTTCGTAAAGACAGAGGGACTAGAGCACCTATACTAACGATTAGGGAAATTATCGAAAAAAGGTTACAAAAAAATGAAGACACTCATTTCGCATTTGTAGATTTAGAAAAAGCATTTGATATGGTTAATTGGATTGTTATGTTCAAGGTTTCGCGAAAAATAGGACTCTCTCATAGGGATAAAAAAATTATTTACAGTCTATATAAAAACTAAAGCGTAGTAATTAGATTTGATGAAATAGAAAAGGAAGCTAAAATTAGAAATGGTCTTAGACAGGGCTGTATACTATCTCCCTTGATTTTAGTGTTTATATTGAGAAAGCTTTAAACTTAGCTAGATAGGGAAAAGAGATACGTATTAGTGTACAGGGACAGAAAACAGACATGTTGCGTTTTGCAGACGATATAGCCATTATAGCAAAGTCTAGAAGAGAGTTAGGAAAGTTTTTAAATATTTTAGATGAGATACTACAGAGTATTTTTTTTAAAAAAATTTAAAAAACTTAGATACTTAACATCATGTATTTTTTAGGTTTGCAAAAGAGCATTTGTACATCATAATAAAAATATAAACCCGCATTTATAATATAGTGATATTTTACAATTGCACTGTTTTGTCGCAAATAAGTCTCTAAAATGGTACAAATTTTTGAAATTTCTTTACATATTTTGAATTACTAGAGGTGCTCCGGTCCCTGTAACTGTTTATGAGCACCCGCAAAATTTGTGCCACAATTACTATAGAGGTGATCACAACGGTCGCCCCTAGCAATAAATCGGCACAGAGCCGCTAAAAAAGCGTCTGTTGACAAATCAGTGTGGCGACTTGGTAGCCATACAAATAAGAAGACATAAAAACGATTTCAAAACTTTGGCGTCCCGTAGTTGAGCCATGGTAATAAAAAAAGAACGAGCGAAGTCGACGCTCGAACACAAAAAAGGTTTGACTAGAGTAACTCGACATGAAGGCAGGTTGCCCATAGGGGGCTGCAATGTGACCGGATTGCTCTTCCAGCACATTAGACAATGACTCAGAACACGACGGATAGATTGCCTCCCAGAAATAATCCAGAAGTGCTGACTGACGAGAAAATGAACCATTTCAGCACCCGCGTGGTGGTATTTTAAATGAACATAAGTAACATAAAGATCAGTAAATCGAGTTTTGCTAGGTAACAAAGCGGGAAATTTACGGTCAGAGGATAAAAACAACGGCTCCGTGACGTAGTTGGTATGTGTATGACTACTACGACCAAGGTCCGGAGTTCGATTCCCGACACAGTCCTCTTGAAAAATGTTAGACAAGCATTTTTCACAAAAATACACCCTCGTTCGGATGAGAGGTAAAATGGAGGTCCCGTGTGTGAATGTTGTCACGCACGTTAAAGATCTCTACCTTGCTTGGAATAGCTAGGGTTCGGCAAAATTCAAAATTTTTCAGGTAAAAAAAAACTCGCTTCCTGGCCAATGTAGTACCTTCGGGTGGAGCATTGGAAAATCACATGTAAGGTCAGAGGATAAAGGCGTGTGAACCAGGCAACCCCCGACCCGCAAGATTTCATCACGAATAAAAAGGAACAACTTGCGAAAACCCTTTTTTAAAGAAGATCCGGACTGAATGGCCTCAAACTCGAGAGCAAAATAAGATTGTTGAGTATACGCAAGCAAAAGAATCAAAGCAATGTGCAATTCAGAAAATGACAAAGATCCGGAATAGTTTTCGAGTGGGTGCCGTAGATTATGACGAAACGGAGAATCCAAGCAACAATACGCGTAATAAAAGGAAAGGAAGAGTGATTTTCTAGAATTGATTGAATTCAACAAGAGGTTGCGACAGCAGGTAAAACTATAGAGCGTTGTTCAGTGAGAACTTCAGAAGCATCATAAGACAGAATATGCTGACTGTAATTTTCGAAGGACTGGTACAAGGTTAATGATGCCGCCCACCATAAAGAACATTGGCACAAGTCGGTAGGAAGTAAACCACGTGACCCAACATCAGCATGATTCTCGGTGGAGGGAATGTGATGCTAAGACGCGCGAGACGTGTTTTTCTGAATGTAAGCAACACGCCTGGCGACGAAAGTCTACCAACGCTGCGGCGGGGAACAAATCCACAATAGTACTACCATGAAATCAGACCAACAGTAAATTTTATGAAATGTAAGGTTAGAATCAAAGGTTTTGAGAACAAAGAATAATAATTTGGATGCCAATGCGGCGGCTAACAATTCGAGCCGATGCAAAGAGATTGTACGAAGTGGAGCGCACACTAAGCGAACCTCAACGGCTGAAGGGGTAGCAAAGCGAAAATAAACCACAGCGCAGTAGCCACGTTCGGATGCGTCAGCAAAGCAGTGAACTTCGCCCGTAGTAAACTGTGGAGGGGTTAGCAAGCGGGGTAAAGCAAAATTTGACAGAAACTGTAACTCATGCAAGTATCTCTCCCACAAATAGAGGAAGTCGGAGGAGGGGGAGCATCCCATTCTAATTTGAACGACCATTAAGTGTTTTACCAGGAAAGTAGGGGGAGAGATGAAAGTCCCATAGGGTCGAAAGGTACTTAGTGGCTGAACTAGAAAACAAAAATTATCTGAGGTGGGGTTTCATTGAAGACCTAGAAATTTTAGAGGTTGAGTGTCAGGATCCTCAAAGGAGCGGGATTGCGCGAATTTTTGCGTAGCGGGCAGATATTTTAATAATTCTGGATGGTTACTCGACCATTTATGAAGTTCGAAACCACCAATTTTAAAAGAGTAATTAGTTGATTACATAGAGCGAGGGCTGAGTCAATAGAATCTCCACCAGTAGCGATATCATCAATGTAAGTATGGTGGCGAAGAGCGAAACCGGCTAACGGATAAGAATTCCCTTCGTCTACGGCTAACTGCAGAAGCGTGCGTTTGACAAGAAAAGGAGCACAATTGATTCCATAAGTAACAGTATTTAATTTAAAATCCTGAATGGCCTCCTCAAGGTAGAAGCGCCAAACATTTCGTTGATAATCACACTGAGCGGGATTAATAAGAATTTGTCTGTGCATCTGACGAATATCGGCAGTGACAAAGTAAGGATGTAAACGAAATTGTAACAAAATTGCGGTAATATCTGGTTGCAGCTTCGGCCCAAGAAACAAGTAATCGTTTAAGGACGATTGAGACAGAGTTTTAGCGGAAGCATGAAAAACAACTCGTAATTTCGTACCTATGCTTTCGGGTTTCACAACGCAATGATGCGGGATATAATAAGAAAAGTCCGAATAAGACTCACTAACAACACATTGCGTATGTTGACAATCCAGATATTCACGCATGGACGAAACGTACTGTTCGTAAACACGAATTTGCTTAAGTAGACGATTTTGTAAAGAAACAAATTGTTGTAGGGCAAGATCGCGACTACCTGGAAAAAATGGTTCTTGATCTCTAAACGACATATCGACCTTGTTCGTTGCGGCGAAACATATCAATAAAATGTTTTTCAACTAAAGTTTCTTCAGGCGTGAAAGGTTGAGCGGCGGGACAGCTTCGATTTCTCAGAATTTAGCGACAATATCTTCCAATGGAGAAGTAGAATCTGACATTCAAGACAAGCTAGTTACTTCAAAAGCGGGCGAGGAACGTACGCTTAGAGGTGGCGGTGACCGGACTCAAGCGATCCTGGTTACTAGCAACGAAAGCGGATCTAGACGAAACGCGATCGAAGTGCAATAAGGAATGATGACGTTGATTGCATTAGCGGCAAGAAAAAGTAGACATGCATTTATTTAAAATGTGAGAACTGCTAAGGCAATTAATGCAAAGTTGTTATTTTTTTTGCAAAATTGTAGCGATCTTGCGAAGACAGTTTGACGAAATCATTACAACGATAAAGATTGTGATCTTATTTACAAAGCGGACATTTACTAGCATTAGGTTTCGTCTGGACTAACATGGAAACGGAGCAAGACCTAGACAGGTTACTGGAATGAATACCTCTGTTTAAATCGGTTTTATGATTTATCGCCAAATTCGATAAAGATATACAAGTTTTTTCCAGATAAGCAATTAACTCTGTATAGGATGGCATAGCGGTAGGATCTTGATGCAATTCAAAACTACGGGCAGTGTGTACATCAAGACGATTTAAGATCATTTGTACAAGAATAAAATCCCATTGCTCTATAAGCAAATCAAATTTCTTAAGAGTTTGTAAATTATCGATAAAGGCATCAACTAATTTTTGTAAACCGGTAGGGTTATCGGAATTCAATTTGGAAAATTTATCAATATTGTTCCATAGAGCGGAGGTAATGTGGCGAATATTACGATATTTTTTGCGAAGTTTATTGTAGACAAGAGGGTAATTGACTTCTGTATGGTCAAAGTTCTTAATGGTTAAGGGTGCCGGACCTTTCAGTACTGATTGAAAATAGGAAAATTTGTCCACGTTTGAAAAATCGCTATTAAGATGATCTAAGCTATCAAAGCGGTCAATAAACCTTACCAACAAACAACCTTCTTCATCAAACGTGGGGAAGATCAGCGGTGGAAGGGAAACTTTCGACTTAAAGATATCTAGCGGAGCGGACACAGTAGCCCGAGAGGAAGGTTGACTAGCAAACAACTTGAAATAAAGCGCTTTTATTTGAAAGAAATTGTTATCGAAGCGTTTACGAATAGCGTCTTCCGTTTCAAATTGTTCATCGGCATCATCTGTAGAAGAAGTTACACTGACTATAAAATTATGATGTTCAAAGAAACTTTCTCGGACTGTTTCAAGAGATTGGGATTGCGCACGAAACAAATCTAAAAAAGTTGGTTTAACTGCAGATTTCTGAGCAATTTCATACATTCATGGTGAGAGTTGATCGAAATGTTACGTAGAAAATAACTACGTTTTAATTTCTCTGCCATAATTAAAATTAACTAAATCCAAAAAAGGGCAGATAAAATGAAAACGAATCCTTCGGTGTTTAAATTAAAAGGCAAATGCGGCGATAACAAATATGTAGGCCTTGTACAAAATGCTGGTACCAAATCAAATATCAAGAAAGGCTAGTAAACAACTTAACCCAAAGAAATGAGGATTATTAAAACTTGCAATGCTTTAATAAGCGATATGATATCGTGAATTTATTATCATTCAGAACTTGTACGAAAACTTCACATCCGGTGAGAAGCGATCAATGTTTAAAATGCGGCGGTATTTCGATAACTAACTGATGGTAGAGAAAAGTGGAATATGTATACGAAAAATAAATAATAATAATAAAACAAAACCATTACTTCAAACACTTATCTTTGTAAATAGCGAAGCGAAACACATTTATTTTCTTGCGGCCGTGCAGAACGGAAAGCGAATATAACTTTTCTTTATTGTGACCGTTTAGTACGGGTTAACGAAAATAGACTCCTCTTTTCTTCACCATGGTAGGCGATAAAGATAGTCCTTGCACATGCGAAAACAACATAATTTATCGATATCGTCGCACTTACAACACAGGCGCGGTTTTTGAAGTAATGACACGGTAATGCAATGATATTTAACTACCGGGCTGAGGTAAATAATAAACAAATCCTAAATGCCAAAAATAATGCAAGCGGTTATTACATACATTAAAAACAAAACAATAGTTCAACTTAAATTTTTTGAAAGGAAATGTAGTGAGATTCCGTGATTGTGCGGTTGTAAAAAGTTATTAAAGTTGTTTTGTTGGCCATGTTTATTGTTTTCCGTTCATAAAAATGTATAGAATAAGGATGGAGTAATAGATTTAAATAATTTGGGGAATGTATTACGTAAACGTCATCAACAAACTAAAGAACACAGCAGCCTCTGTTAATCTTTAACAGTTCATGACTAGTGACAATAGAATAGAATTTTCTTTAAGCAAAGCTTATAAAGAAAATATAGAACTACATAATAATAAAGTTAGGAGTAATCGTTATGTTATTAGAAAATTGATAGACATTGTATGTTTTCTAGCTCTGCAGGAATTATCATTTCGTGGACATAATGAATCTGAAAATTCGGAAAATAGAGGCCATTATAGAGAATTACTGCATTTATTTGCAGAAAATGATGTCCAGTTACAACTGCACCTAAAAACTTGCACAGTTTTTATTGAAAAAACTTCAGCAATTCAAAATGATCTAATCGAAGCTTGTACTAAACATTTGATGAAAATTATTAGAAAAGAAGTTTCAAAAGCGACATTTTTAGCTATTATTGTTGATGAAACTACGGACATTACAAAAAATCTCAACTTTGTACTGTTTTCCGGTATGTTGATATAAGTGGTGCGGTTCAGGAAAGGTTTATTAGATTCTTAGTGATGATCAAACAGCTGAACGTATATCAAAATGCGTGTTTGACAATTTAGATGATTTTAATTGTAGTAATAAGTTAGTGGCCCAAAGGTATGATGGTGCATCTGTCAATACAGGACAATATAACGATTTTGCCACAAAAGTTAAATTGAAATGCCTACATGCACTATTAACCATAAGTTATGCACACAAATTAAATTTAGTTTTACAAAATTCTGTAAAAAACATTAAACAGTGTAAGGTATTTTTTATAACCTTGTCCGGCTTTGCATCTTTTTTTTTCAAACTCATCAAAAAGATCGTATGCTATTAATAAAATTGTGAACAGTCGTTTCTTTTCAGTTGCTCCTACAAGATGTCAATATAACAATCAGCTTGTTGAAATGGTCTATGGCCATAAGAATGCGCTTACCGAATTGTTTGATTTTATTTTAGGAAACGATACTACGTTCAATGCCGAGTCGCGGTATTGTGCAAAAGGTTTTCGCAAAAACCTTTGTGATTTTGAATTTAATTTACTTTTGGAATTATTTTATTTAGTGCTGCCTAAAGCAGATATCTTATTTAAAATTCTTCAGAAAAAACATGTGGCAATATGTATTGCAATAGTAAAATACAGAAATTTAAGAGTTATCTAGTACGGTTGCGTGATGATTTTAGAGGTTTCTGGATAAAAATGAAAGATTTTGAAATGAACCGTAAGGTGGTACATACGCCCAAAAAAATTAAAATTGGTGATAATGAAGAATACCTTTATCAGCATCTTTACTTTGAAATCTTATACAACGTAATTGTGCATGTCGAGATCGTTTTTCCGATTTTGTAAATTAAAATGATTCTCCATCTTTTAAACATGACTCAGTTTCAAAATTCAACGATTACATGGTATCAAGTGACTTAAACGAAACTGTGCCGGAATTAGCAAAAATAGTAAATCTTTTTCTTACGGTTCCGGCGACAAGTGCTTCAGCAGAACGAAGTTTTTAAGCATTGAAACGTATTAAGTCGTACAATAGAAACACAACATCACAAAATCGTCTTTGTAGCTTGGCATTAATATCACTTGAAAGAGAACTATTTCGAGAGTTAAGGAAGACCCCAAGTTTTACAATTCTGTCATAGATATCTTCGCGACAAAAAAGGATAGAAGCATTAACCTGAAATACAAGTAAATAAATTAAATTATGGTAAGTCAGTTCTCTTTTGAGTTGTCAATTGAATTTTTACATTATTATTAAGTAATCTTAAATGGTAGTAATTATGAATATTTATGATTTTTTTGTTGTGTGGCATTAGTGGCGTATATGAATTCTTTTTTCAACAGTATAGGTTTCTCCTGCACTTTTTGTGATCCAGGAATCTCCACTGTTGTCATGGTTAAATTATTTTTGTCGCAAAATAAACCTACTACCGCTCCTTTTCTACCCCCATCTACTATCGCATTAAAATCCCCTGTAATTATTAAATTTTTGTGTCCTTTTACGCATTTTAGTATATTTTCGATATCTTTCTAGATCGCTTCTGCCTCTTCCTCACTGTAGCTACAGGTTGTGTTACTGTGTCTAATACTAACCTATCCATTTCAATTTTCAAAATCTCTAGCTCAACTACTTGCTTCATACTTCTAACATTGTACGCTCCGATTAGCAAAATGTTCTCGGCTATTCATTTAACTTTCCGATCACATCCTCCGAAACAGTCTCCTCCCGAGATCCGAATGAGAGACTATTTTAAGTCCGAAATCTTTTACCCCAGAGCATGCCCTCATCTTAAATAACAATTTAAGTACGCTGTGTACTTGGGAGGTGATCTGGTGGTTTCCCGTTACTTTCCACGTCGCAATAGTGTCCTAGAATGCCAAATCAACTCCTTTGGTCTTTGCCACTCTAAGTACCGAAAGAGCTGCTGCTCTCTATCGGTGACCTGTCTTAGTCTGGTTCCTCACTATGGACCCCACCAATTTGGTGAAACCTATAGTTCGGCTGAAACCCCTCTAGCCATTCCATTCGTTTTAGTAATCTAGAACTTCAAGATGCAGGTCCTTTCCTATCTCTAGTAGCATTAAAATTTTTTGCGCCGCGGTTCTGTTTCGTAACCAATTTTACTACACCCACCTCAAGCTTCAAGCTACTTACCGCCACTTCATCATCAAAATGTGCAGTACCATTCTTTTTGCGCACGCAGGCCTACTTTGCGAGTAGTTATAACACACCTGGCACTTTGGGATCTTGGCATCACGTAACGGCTACACCAGAATGTACGACACCCTACCCTTTTACATGCAAACCTGGTTCCCAAATAGTTTTATCATTCGCATCTTTAGCACCAACAAACACTTCTCCGGGCGCAGAACTGTTTCGTGACCAATTGTATCGAAACCCATCTCGCACTTCGAGCTCTTTGGCGCCACTCCGCCATCAAAATGTTCAGTACCTTTACATTTTGTGCACGCGAACCTGTTTCGCGAGCAAAATTTACTGAACCAAACCCATTTATACATGCAGACCTGTTTTGCAACCAGTTTTATCACTTGCATCTCTAGAGATATTCAACCCTTTTGCGGACATAACTGTGTCGTGGCTCCCACCGCGCTTCGAGCTCTTAAGCGCCACTCCAGACACCAAAACACATAGTTTCAGACATGTATGTGCACGAGGAGCTGGATCGTGACCGGTTATACCGCAACGTGTTTTCGGCGTAAAGACACTAACGCTGAAGTCCTCGGCGGTGCACGTCCGTTCCAAAAATTTGCATTCGGGCATTCTCCGTGAGCGATTGTCACTGGCTGATTGCGAAAAACTTTACTCTTAAGGTACCTCATAGGAAAAGTCACCCGGGATTAAATCATACTAATGCATAGGGTACGTACAACTTATTCAAGGGTTTCTTTGTTAATCACATGGATGTTGATTTGTTGTAGTACCTACAGCACCAGTAACTAATGTCCTGTGCCTAATCATACTTACGGACGTCACCGTCTTATAGTAGTTCTTAATTCGTCTTTGCTTGTTTCATAATTAAGATGTTTTTTGTTTTTGAAACTGTTGGTACTAAATCATATCCTCTTCGACGTACCAAGTACATTAAATTTGTTTGTTATAAACTTGTTTAGGTCAATGTAAAATTCTAAGGTTTTTATGCAAAAGCTACCACTGCGATTTGGTTTTATTGAAGACAGATAGTGAAAATGTAAAAGTTCTAAATGAACGATTGCTGTATTTATTCCTTATAATTGCATTTTTATTTTGGTAGTAAAAATAAATCAAAATTCATATTACTCAAAAGCGACGTATATATTGTAGTCAATTTTAGTCCAAAAATTTGTAATTAATATTTTCAAGCAAATACATGTGAACCAAAATTAACCGATATATGACATATGGTACAAACTTAAATCTTCGATCGTAATTAACATGGGATTAGAACTGTAAATAACTATTAACTAACTATGCACTGTTTGAAGATAGTAAAGCAAAAAGTCAAAACATTTCTTTCGTGCTGTTATCGTCGGGGTAGACAGCACTGTTATTTTTAATGTTCACAAGCAAAAAAATAAAAGAAGGTTCATAAGTACACAAATATACAATTAAAAAGTCAAAATGAACGGTTTATGCACTTTGAAGCACTTCAGAAGTCTTCGGCAATCTTCGGTAATCTTCGGAGGGCTTTGTAGTTGCTTGTGGAACCAACTAGGAACTTAATTACTAAGTAAACAAATATATACAGAGTTCGAAGAGGTCCAAAGGTTTTCGGTAGTCTTCGGATTTCTTCGGTAATTTTCGGAAGGCTTTGTGGTTGCTCGTGGAACCAACTAGGACCTTAATTACTAAGTAAACAGATATATACCGAGTTCGGAGAGATCCAAAGGTCTTCGGTAGTCTTCGGACTTCTTCGGAAGGCCTCGGGATTTCTTGGTGAAGCCGAGTGAGAGCTTGAATAAAGAAAGTAAAGAAGTATTTATTGTTTGACGAGATCCAGACGTCTTCGGAGGTCTTCGGGACTCTTCGGAAGTCTTCGTGGTTCACTTGTGAAACAACGTGGAGTTATAAAGAATAATGATATACATACAAAAACTATGCTTTAACTATATACACAATATTGAGAAGTTTGGAAGGCTTCGGAAGTCTTCGGAAACCCTCGGGTTTTACTCGTGGGGCTGAGTAAGAGCTTGAATAACGAAATTAAGGAAGTATTTATTGTTTGAAGAGGTCCACACGTCTTCAAAGGTCTTTGAGACTCTTCGGAAGTCGCGGTTCACTTGTGGAACAACGCGGAGTAATAAAGAATTAATGCGGCGTGCCCCAGGTACGGCGACGGGCAGCGTAACTGATCAGATATTAGGCATGCTATGAGGAGCACAGCTATTACGTGGTTTTCTTGTGTTAAACTTTGGCGACATGCCCCAGGTGCGGCGACGGACAGAGTAACAGGTCGAAATTACGCAGGCTGTGAAGAGCACTGCGTGTTGAACTATGGCGACGTGCCCCAGGTATGGCGCCGGGCAGCGCAGCTGGTCAGGTATTAAGCAGGTTATGGAGAGCACTGCTATACGTGCCCATGTACGGCGTCGGGCAGCGTAACGGCTTCAAGAATTAAGCAGGCAATGGTGAGCACTGCGGTACGTGCGCCAGGTGCGGCGGTGGGCAGCGTAACGGCTGCAAGAATTAAGCAGGCTATGGAGAGCACTGCTTGTTAAGGCGGTTTACAGGCTATGTTGAGCACTGTAGTTGAGTCCTTAGGCTGTGGGGAGTACTAAGTGTACTGAATTTTGCAGGGTTTGCAATCATATTTATATGCTTTCTTCTCCTATGCAAGGTTTGTTGCAAAAAGGTTAGTGGAATGGGCATCCAATAGATTCGCTACTTTTAGGGTAGCACAAAAAATTGGTTGGTGATCAAGATTTTCTAGGCCCTTGTTCTATGTTCGGCACGTGTACTTTGATATAGGGTAACATTGCCATCAGTTTCTTGAATTTACGTATTCTTCAGAACGTCTCGTAGAAGAATTAGAGTACCTTCTTAAACTGTTTTATCAGTACAAATTTGATGTACGCAGTGTGGACGGCGCTTTTTTCATCAGATATTTTATGCCCATACAGTTATTGCGTACAATTTTAAACCCAGAAAATCAAGTCAATAATCTACAGAGAATCGCGGTGACGTACCTTATTAAAATTCTATTTCTGGAAAGTACCGAAAACCTCGATTGTACTAATAAGAATGGTTTCCGAGTAAGTCAGTGAGATGGGCGATGTAAATATTTGAAGAGTGCAACCGCCTCCAGCTATGCCTGTCAGGGTCCCCAGAGCGCCTACTTACGAAAAATCTCAAGGGCCATCTTCGTTTGGTTCTGTAAATAAAAACGCTTGGTTCTTTCGCAAGAGCTGTTTATTTATGTAAGAACAAAACTTAAAACAATACTGCCATCGCATATGAAACAGGAAACACGACTAAAACTAGTTTCAGCGCCTACTCTAGCTTACAAAACGGGGGTTGGTATTTATACCTACAACCTACACTCAAAATTGAAATTCTTCATACGGCGTTATTTTAAAACATAAATTTAATGGATCTCTACCCACTCCTCAACACCGACCCCACGACGTTAATCGTGCTGTTATTCACACTCGTGGCTAGGGCTATACTCCCAGATTTCCTAAAACACAAAAGAAACCAAATGTTAACAGGTACGATTTACCACACAGTCGATCAAAATACTAGCGCAGCTGACGACACGTAACAAGCTTTTGTTTACAATTTAGGTACACATAACATACAAGATATACAGGCACCGTACACCTGCGTACTACTCCGACGCTCTTTATTTTAGCGGAACGCGAGATAGGTTTTGGGCCTCTTGGAGCGTCTTTTTAAAAAGATTTTCTCCCAAAAAAAACTTTTCTATCAATTTTTATTTAAACAGAAATTATAATATGAATTTAATTACAGGTACGTTATGTTCAGTAACGTATTGAGATCAAAAATATTCTAAGTTCACAATCACTATTTAAATTAACTAAAATTAGGATGAGTTGCTTGAACAACCAACAATGTTAAAGTTTTGAAGCTCGAGGTATTTATGCTATCTCTGCCCTTACATCACTTGTGGGAAACGCAGATCTCATGTCTGCTGTTTCTTTATTCAATATAAAGTATTACTTCTTAGTAATCTTAATTCTAACAACAAGTTTCTTATAATCTATTGTGACCTGCATTTACAGTGTCATGTTACGTCTGGAATACAAAGTAGTTGCATCCGTTCTCATGTCCGGTTTATAAACTTCCATTAGCCTTTTGTAATATGTCCTTCAATTATACATTGTAACAATCTATTCTTTAGATTTAATAATTCCATTTGATTATACTTATATACTAATTTGGGGGATATGTAACTCCTCCCGACGTACATGAAAATTAAGGGTTGTACTTAATTTTTAAAACTCATTGTCTTTAAGGGATCTTTTATGATTTTTACTTACCTTTGTTTCTTTGTTCTTATGACTAAAATTTGTTTCTTTGCTTCTATATCTAAGATACATTTTGCACAATAAATACATAGTTAATAAAGTTATTACAATTATCAATAAAATTGTCCAAACACTGATATTATCGTATTGTAGTTTTGGCAATTTCACTTCATTTAAATGTTCTTTATAACTGTCCATTAATTTTACGGCTTGGTCGAGGTGGTCTAGGTCTAGACGTTCTAGTTGCATTGGTTTCTTGCTGATTTTGTCGTCTTCGGTTTGTGTAGTCTTGAACTGTAGTTCGGGTAGATTTGCGAATTTCTTCGTTATTGCTGGATTTTGGTATACTCGAATAATTTCGCTTTTTAATTTTAAATAGCAATCTTTTTTTATTGTGATTACGTTGCTTCCAATTAAAGCTAGACTGTTTTCGTCTTGGTTGCAATGGGTGGTTGCTATTACTTCTTGTGGAAATACAGCAATCCATTTGTCGTCCATGACCTTTTGAATTTTCATGTTTGTAATTTGTACTGGTTTTGACTTGCAATTCCCGTAGTGATTAGAGAATCTTAATAGTTGTACTTCACAAGGGCTATCCGTTTGAATAGCTGTCGTCGTTAATGATTGACATAAATATTGGCTGGGTGCCACTTCTTTGCACTTTTCAATCGTGAAGCCATACCAAGTTCATTTAAGGAAAAAAACTTGGTTTTAGAAATAATAACTTGATACTGGCTAGCAACTTTCATGGGGAAAGCAAATAAATGATAATAAGTATAAGGGTTAATCTCTACAAAGGGAATTTGTATTAAAAACGTAATTTCGTGATTCTTTACATAACCTTTTACTATGGCTATTTTTTCAAATAAAAGTATGTTGCGTTCTGTTACTTCAAAGGGTAGTTTACCGTTATTTATAAGTGATCTAATTCCTAATCATTCATTTAATAAATCAATTGGTTATATAATACTAGCTGTAAATTAATTGCGGTGTAAATTTCGAAAAGCTAATTAGGAGAGATAAAGTGGACTGTATAAAATTTAAAGGATATTTTAACAAGCAACAGATAATTAAATGTTCCAAATCACATCAAAGCAAAAAGCGTTTACTATAGCACTCACCTGGTTGTTTACGACGTCGTGCCAATGCAAAAAACGATGTAGCATCTAATCTGCTTCGTGCAGGGAAGCGAAGCACACATTTATTACAATAGCGGTGTTCTACAAAACAAGCGGTTCATGCACAATAGTGATGCAAACAGTCGAAAAACAAATCGATTGTCTTAACAAAGCGGTCCATCTAATTAACTCCACGTAGAACGTGTAAACGCGATGCGGTGTAGTCGACTACTAAAAGCGAGACTCTGCATGTAGAACGTGGAAAACTAGCGATGCGATAAGATCGAACAACGAGACGAGACTCTACCTGGCTTGGCGTGTATTTTCCAATCGATACTGTTTGCACATGCGGAGTAACGTTTATCACACACGGTACTGTTGCGTGCTTAAGTAAACACATGGGGCTTTTGCACTAACAAATTTAATCTACCGCGGCAAATTTAAAATAACCAACAAGCTCAATGTATTAATAAATTTCCGTTTACAATAAAAACAGAACACTAGCATCTTCATCATCATTTTGTTTCGACCTTACTTAAGGTCGGTTTGACGCAGCTGTAACTTCTTTTCTATTCTGTGCTAATCTAAAAAGTTCTACATACCCTTCACAACCTAAGTTTCTAATAATTTGACTAATATAGCTTGGTCTAGGTCTTCCTATACTCATCTATCTTTTTTCTATCTACCAGGCTCTGCATAGATATAAACAACCTGATGATTGTTTCTTACAATTTAAAACCGAATTCTGACAGTTTAAAAGAACGTCGATAAATACATCGCGCAAGCGCGAAATAAGCGACGTCACGGGCGGTTGGTAACGCTAACCTTTGTACGCAAAGCTTGAGCAATTTTAAAAATATGTTCATCCCATGTAGTATGGTCTGTATCAATATAGGAAGAGATAGCGGTAACTAAAACTCTATTTACTCTTTCGGTAGGGTTTACTTGGGGATGGTATTTTGCATTAAATCAAATTTTTTGTACTTTGTAACTTTTGACGAAATTCTGAAAATCTTTAGAGATAAATTGTGCCCCATTGTCACAAAGGATAATTTGAGGGACACCAAAGATAAGAAATACATTTTGTTCTAAGAATTTAATTATAGCAGCGGATGTAGCTTTACGTAAGGGTTGCACCATAACAAATTTAGAAAACCAATCGGTGATAACTAAAAGATATTAGTTACCTCTTTTCGATCGGGGGAGAGGTCCTAATAAGTCAAGCGATATTAATTGAAAGGGATAAGATATACGCTTAAAGTTACCCATTAAACCAGGGCGAGCGTCTTGCGAATTCTTTAGAGAACCACAAATTTTACAGCTCTTAATATAGCGACAAACAGATTGCTTAAGCGTGGGCCAGTAATATAATTCAGATATTTTAGCAAGAGTTTTTGTAACACCAAGGCGTGCAGCAATGGGATCATCATGGCATAATTTAAGCCCCTCACTACGGTTAGCAGTAGGCACGACCAGTTTCCATTCAGGAATATTGGATATTTTATGTGGAGAAGAAGCTACAAATTTATATAATCTATTATTAGTTACGCGAAAGATAGGAAATTTATCGGGATTGTCGGAAACTTTTTGAATCATATTGAGATACCAGGTATCAGGAATTAAATTTGGAAGGTTAAGAGAAACAACATCACGAGATAAGGCATCAGGTACGATATTTAATTTGCCACGCCTATGCCTAACATCCAAAGTGAATTGAGAGATACCCAAGTTCCATCTTGCCAAACGACCTGCTGGTTGTTTTAAGTTACTAAGTTAAGTGAGAGCTGCACAATCAGTGATTACGGTAAAATGTGTACCTTCAACATATCCTCTAAATTTCTCGATGCCAAAGATAACGCCCAATAATTCTCGTTCGGTAGCAGAGTATTTTTGTTCGGCAGAAGTTAAGGCGCGACTTGCATAGGCGATTGGATGTTCTAAACCATTGCTTACCTGGAACAACATTGCACCTAAACCAGTAAGCGGGGCATCGGTTTGTATAAAAAATTTTCATCGAAATTGGGTGAAATTAAGATAGGTGCTGAAGTGATTAATGTTTTAATTTGATCGAAAGCCTGTTGAGATTCTAAATTCCACTCGATAGTTTGGGATTTATTTTTATTTTTAATTAAAGCGGTAATGGGTGCAGATATAGTTGAAAGGTTGGGTAGAAAGATGCGATAGTAGCTAATCATTCCAATTAAACGTTTGATTTCGGTAACAGTTTTAGGTGTTTTGAATTTAGTAATAGCGTCGACTTTAGCAGGATCTGCTCGTAGGCCAGTTCCATCGATAATAAAACCAAGAAATGTAAGGGACGAACAACAAAATTGACACTTTTCCCAGTTTATCTTAAAACCTGCTGCATTTAAACGTTCTGCAACCTCATTTAATGTAGCGATATGTTCATCAAAGGAACTTGAGATAACTAAAATATCATCCAAAAATACAAAGGCACGTTCCTGATGTAAGATAGGACCTAACGTTTGATCCATAGTACGTTGTAGGGTTTGTGGTGCGTTACAGAGACCAAATGGCAAAAAATTATATTCGAAAAGACCTCGGCCTGGAACACAAAAAGCAGTTTTTTGACGAGAAAATAGGTCGAGAGGTATCTGATAAAAAACTTGTCTAAGATCGATAGATGAGATAAATTTTCCGTTTTGAAGCCGGCTTAAAATAGAGTCAGTTCTTGGTAAAGGGTAAGCGTCAGAAACAGTCACGGAATTCAACTTTCTGCCATCAAAACAAACACGCCATTCGTCATTCTTCTTACGAACTAGTAATACGGGAGACGTCCAGGGGGAATTTGAGGGAGAGATAACACCAGATTCTAACATTTTATCTATTTCGGCATGCAAATGCTTTTGTAATGCAGGCGATAACGGATATTGACGTTGCTTAAAAAGGAGGGCATCACCTGTAGAGATAACATGTGTTGCAGTAGTAACGCAACCAAGTTCAGAGGTATTAAGTTTACGAAATTTGTCGATTGTAGCGTTAAGGGTTACATTTTGGGAATCAGTAAGAGAAATTTTGTTAGATATTCCTGTAGATGCACAAAAATTTGTTTTAAGAGAGGTTTGCCATGAAAAATCCTGGAAATAAAGTGACAGATTAAAAAGTTTACAGAAATCCACACCTAGTAGAAAAGAATAAGCTAATGCAGGGACAATCAAAAATGAATTTTTAACTTAAGAGAACCCGTTACATATATTTGATTATCGTCAGCTAAATTTATGGAAGTTTTTTCGGGAATAATTTGAATTTTAATATTTTGTTTAGATAATTGATGTAAACCTTCGTTATTTATAAGGGAGCATGAGGAACCTGTGTCCAATAAAGCTATTACATTTAAGGAACCAATCGAAATAGGCAAGTGTGGACGATTATCAAAGGGTTTCTTAACAAGTTGTAAAGCGGCAGACTTTTTATAATAAAAGGAGTTAACGGTTTGTAACCAATTAGACCACTCTGATGGAGTAGTATAACACAATTCTTCT
The DNA here is from genome assembly GCA_036346225.1 of Platerodrilus igneus. Classification (NCBI taxonomy): domain Eukaryota; kingdom Metazoa; phylum Arthropoda; class Insecta; order Coleoptera; family Lycidae; genus Platerodrilus; species Platerodrilus igneus. Next base: position 3,011,006 of record JARFIW010000325.1, on the reverse strand, counting down.
AATGAAGGTAAGGCATTTTGAACATTAACAGTAGCGGTATTATTGTTAGATAAATTTAATAACGGTACAGCGTTAGAGGTAGTTTTATGGTTTAAATTTATTGACGTCTGGGTCCGTTGAATGATTGGTGTTGAGGACGATTTTGATTTCTTGAGATATTCACGACCTGAGTTGGAATATCTCGACGAGAGTTTCCCGATACGTTAGGATTACAGTTCGTGCAGTTAGATTTATAGGTATTTGCGCGACCACGACCATAACAAAAAATATTTTTAGGGTATGTACAGACATTATAGTTATGTCCACTTCTCTTACAATTCCAACAGGTAAGTGAGTTATTAGTTACGGTAGAAGGAACATTAAGGGTAGATACTTTATGGGAAGCTCGGACTTGACAAGCTAAATCTGGGGGGTATTTATCAATTTTTAACATCACTTCCTGAAGAGAACGACATAGATCTTTAAAGTGAGCTAAGGAAGAGCTGTGTTGTAAGGCCAGACGTTCAGAGAAATAAGGATTTAAATTTCTAAATAACTGATCGATAATTTCAGATTCTGAAGGTTTTTTATCGAGTCTACTATATAAGGCTTCTAATGAGGTAATGAAGGAAACAACATTTTCGTCAGGTCCTTGGGTTCGATTTCGTATCTCGTTCCAAAGGTCGATAATATAACCATGCGGAAGGAAATCTCGTTTTAGGCACGTAACTAACTCCTCCCAGGTAGAAATTTGATCTCGGATGTTTTGGTACCAGATTAACGCGGAGTCTGAAAACAACTCACATGCTGAAACAAATAAATCCTGATCGGTACACTGGCGAGAGATTTTGAAATCATTAATTCGGTCAAGGAAGGACGATAAAGAGACTTGCGAGTCAAACCCTTGAAAAGTTAGACCCCATTTGTAAACAGGTATGGATTTTCCTACTGGTTGAGGTTGAGCAAGTACGAGATTTGAAAACGGTAACGATATATCTGCGTCTGCATTTGGATTGAGTCTCTCAAGAACAATCCTTCAAGTAATAATATTTCTGACAATAAATTTTGTTTTAGCTTGGTTCGTTTGTTCATCGTCGTATAAGGACAATAATTCTATACGCTGTTTGACATGAGTTATTCTCGAAACCAAGCGCCTCAGCTTGATATCGCTGGGACCAGGATATATTCTATTTATTATACCAGTTATGTCGTCTAAAAACAGTTTAATTTCAGATACGTTGTGAAGCCAATCGGAAACGATTTTCTTTAAGATAGAGGCGCCTTTCATTTCCTGGGCTAAAATGGCTCTAAGTTGTGATCGTCTATCATTTTGATTAGATGCAGGAGTAATATTTCTGCACTCAATCTCGTAAATGAGCTCGAGGGATTTTAGGTGTGAAATATTCATCTTGTATTTATATTTGAGACACGATATATATGAGATATACAATACTAAGGTAATTCAGAAGATAATAAACGGTAGAGCTACTTGAAGTCAATACGGTAAAGATATTTAAGGGTGAAAACTTCCTATAAAAGAATTCGTAAGGAATAATATTCAAATTTTATCACGCTAAGTAACCAAAAAACTAAAAAAACACAAAGGTAATATGTTATTTAACAAATACAACAAGAACTGTTAATCTAGCATTTTCAAAAGATATTGTAAAGGGGTAATTCACTACAATAACCGTTTTTAAACATAAGGTTTCTATAAAAGTAAGTTCGAATATCATAATCAAACAGGTAAACGCCTAAGGCACTTTTTTTAGAAAATGTAAACACACAAGATAATTTATGTACGGTTTTTTTTTAAACAGCAAGGGTTATGTTTTAATCTGATATAAAGTAGATAATTTTCGTAATAAAGGCATGCATTATTTATTTATATGTGTATACTTACGAGTAAAAAGTAGGGTTAAGTAATTGATTCCTCCTAAAAGGTCAAACTTGCATCTAAAAACAAACTAATCACCCACAATATAACTGAAGTTAACAAACACATCCCACATTGAAAATTAAAGTAACACTATATTTAAAAAAATATTCTATAACCCAGCTAAATTTTTATTTACAAAATGACGGTATTCACCTTTAATTACCATAGCAACTAGTTTTGACATTTAAAGGAATGTGGCGTGTCCCAAAACGCGAATATAAGATTCAAGGTTAACAGATATTAGATAATTGATTTTTTTAGTGAAAAAGCTATAAATCACATTAGTAATACATTGTATAGTCATAAAAACAAAGGAAAAACCTCACACGTTAATAAGGGCGCCATTTCTTACAATTTAAAACCGAATTCTGACAGTTTCAAAGAACGTCAATAAATACATCGCGCAAGCGCGAAATAAGCGACGTCACGGGCGGTTGGTAACGCTAACCTTTGTACAGATTTTGCGCGCCCATCTGACAATGACGTCACCAATGCACAAATTATATTACGCAATAATCGGAAAATATAAATTTAAGACAATAGTCTATATCAGCGAACAAATTAAACAATGGAGTACTTACATCAGAAATCCGGCGTCCTGCGGAGTTGAGTTAAAGTTGGCTTCTATTGAAGTCCATCAGGGCTACGGAAGACCCTTTTTAGGCAGTTAAAGATGGTACGGCCAACGCTCTTCCAAAGCGCTCGGACCAGCTCCGGCAGTCATGGGCTCGTTCATCCAGGGTCGTGCAGTACGGTTCGCTAATGGCTGCAAATTATCTCTACCTATGCAGGGAAAGACGGGACATTGTAAAGGGCGACAAACAAAGACAATCAGGCAAGAATATCTACATAAATAAAGATAAGGCACGATACGATACCTACACGTCCACACTCCTTGAAGGTTCAGCCAAAAAAAACCCGTTACAGAGAGCACAGGAAAACCCCCACTTCTCTGTCCTTTTACGCGTCGGCGCGAAATTATTCGTCCAACCCACTTTTGACGTAACGGAAATACGCGCACCGCGTCTTTTGAATTTATAGCGCGAAACTTCCGCACATCAAAATTAAACTAAAACATGTTTAAGGGCCAATTTGGCACGTAACATGTTATAGAACTCCAACATGTTTACATGATTCCCATTTATAAGGAAATGAAATATTACCTGGTTATCCCCTCCAAAAAAGGAAAAGCGTTAAATTATATGTTATGGTAAGGCTTAAGCATCGAATCGCTGCTAGCATGCCAGACCGCTAACTAATTGTGAGTTATCTCATGGTGACATTAATTAACTGATTTTTATTTATTTATTTATTTTTGTTTTGTTTTCAAACTTACCGAAGGTCGGTTTGACGCAGCTCTAAATTGTTTTCTATTTTGAGCTAGTCTAAAAAGGTCTACATACCCTTCGCCACCTAAATCTCTAATAATTAGACTAATATAGCTTTGTCTAGGTCTTCCTACTCTATTTTTATTTGATAGTCTATAATCTAAGACCTTACTAAATAGTCCCTCATGTCTTAACGGGTGCCCTATCATTCTATCTCTCCTGACCTTTAATTGTTTCCACATACAGGGTTCCTCACCTATCCTTCTATAAACTTCCTCATTTGTTACTCTATCAATCCAACTAATCTTTAACATTCTCCTATAACACCAAGTTTCAAAAGCTTCTATATTTTTCTTATCTACCTCTTTAATTGTCCAAGTCTCACTTTCGTATAATAGAACGCTCCATACGTACGACTTTAAGAAACTTTTTCTATTATCTAAACTAATACTATTAGCTATTAGTAAGTCTTTCTTTTTTAAAAACGTTTTTTAGCTTGAGCTATTCTTGCTACTATATCCTTTCTGCTACGTTCGTCCTTTGTAATTATATTAACTAAATAGCGAAATTCATCTACCTCCTCTAACTCTGTATTACCTATTTTTAATTTTGGTTTACAACTGGGCTGTAACTCACTTGTCATTATCTTTGTCTTTCCTGAGTTAATTCTCATACTATAGTTACTCTGTAGTATCTCATCTAAAATATTTATAAACTCTCCTAACTTTTTTCTAGACTCTGCTATAAGGGCTATTTCATCTGCAAAACGTTAACATGTCTATTTTCTGTCCCTGTACACTAATATCTATCTCTTTTCTCTCTCTAACTAAGTTTAAATCTTCCTCAATATAAGCATTAAACATCAAGGGAGATAGTATATAGCCCTGTTTAACACCATTTTTAATCTTAGCTTCCTTTTCTATTTCATCAAATCTAATTACTACGCTTTGGTTTTTATATAAACTGTAAATAACTTTTCTATCCCTATGAGAGATTCCTATTTTTCGCAAAACCCTGAACATAACAATCCCATTAAGTCTACCAAATGCTTTTTCTAAATCTACAAACGCGAAATAAATCTTTTTATTTTTTGTAACCTTTTTTCGATAATTGCCCTAATCATTAGTATCGGTTCTCTAGTCCCTCTATCTTTACGAAAACCCTATGGTTCTTCGCCTAAATAATTCTCAGTCAAAGCGTCTACTCTATTTTTAATTATTATTGTTAGTATTTTAGAAACGTGGGAAGTTAAACTAACCGTTCTAAAATTCTCACACTTATCAGCTCCTGACTTTTTTGGAATTGGGATAATATTTTTTTCGAAATCTATTGGGACTTCACCTGTGTCATATATTACTTTTACTAGTTCATATAATATGTCTAAAGCTTTCTGACTTGCATATTTTATTAATTCTGCGGGTATATCGTCTATCCCCGGCGCTTTATTTAGTTTAAGATCCCTATCGGCTCTATTAAATTCCTCTCTTAATATTGAGAACCCTGTTTCTACATCTTCTTCTTGGTCGTTCTCTAACTCATTCATATCGTCTCCCTTATATAAGTCTTCTAAATATCTTTCCCATCTATCTGCTACCTCAACTTTATTTATTAGTAGCTCATTATTCTCATCTTTAATACCATTATATTTTTCCTCTCTTCCCCGAAAAACTTTTTAACTGCCCTGTAAGCCCTGTCTGTCTTACCTACTCTCAAATCATTTTGTATTCCCTTACAATTCTCCTTCTTCCATTTATTTCTAGCTTTTCTAGACTCGTGTTCTATCTTATTTCTGACTCTATTATATTTTTGCTTACTTTCACTATCCAATTCTCTGAAAGGTTTAAGCTTTCTTTTATTCTATATTAAATCTAATATCTCCTTTGTTACCCAGGGTTTTCTCGCTTCTATGTTTTTCTTACCTATAGTCTGTGTTACTGTATCATGCACAGCCCTTTTACTAGCATGTAATGTGTTTAATTTTTCAAAATTTACAGCGTTTTGTAATGTGGCTAAAATTTGTGGAATTACGGTAATGGTTGATATCATTTGATTAAATATCGTGTTGAATCTTATTAAATCTCACATTCCTAGCATTGTGGTTTGCATGTTACTTTCAAGGGTTAGTGTTCTGTTAGTTATACTGTCTTGGTTTTTTACTAATTTGCTTAATGTATCATTGAATTTTATTATGGTTCACTGAGTTAATGATATTTAATTTCTAACAATAGTTTTTATGCCATTCTGGTTTTCAATTAGTTGTTGTATCACGCTGTCGTATCGTTCAGCATCTTGGTTGTCTAAATGACCTGTGATCGTTTTTATGATATTACCTAATCCGTTCATGAGTTCTCTTTTCTGTCTTGTGATTTGGGCTGTTGGTATTAATCGATTGAATTTGTCGTTTGTGTTCTTTAACATGTTCTCTATTATATGGGCTTCTTGGAGAGTCTTTTGAAAAAGGCTTTTTTCCCAAAAAAACTTTTCTATTAATTTTTATTTAAACAGAAATTACCATATGAATTTAATTACAGGTACGTTATGTTCAGTAACGTATTGAAATCAAAAATATTCTAAGTTGACAATCACTTTTTAATTTAACTATAATTAGGATGAGTAGCTTGAACAACCAACAATGTTGAAGTTGTGAAGCTCGAGATTGACTGACCCTCCTGGGGTTCTCAGGGTATTTATGCTATCCCTGCTTTTACATCACTTGTGGGGAACGCAGATCTCGTATCTGTTGTTTCTTTATTCAATATAAAGTATTAGTTCTTAGTAATCCTAATTCTAACAATAAGTTTTTATAAACTATTGTGACCTGCACCTGCAATTTCACGTTACGTCTGGAATACAAAGTAGTTGCATCCGTTCTCATGTCTGGTTTATGAACTTCCATTAACCCTTTGTAGTATGTCCTTCGATTATACATTGTAACAATCTATTCTTTAGATTCAATAGTTCCATTTGATTATACCTATATACCAATTTGGGGGATATGTAACTCGCGCTTCTCTCTTGCTAAACCATTACTGACTTCCGTTCCTCTCGGAGTTTTTGACAACTTCGATTGTACCTTCTATCCCAGTCCGCGGCGACACAAACCAAGTAGGAGTGGGATTTACTAATACAGGAATTATTAAAATAAAATATGAACATAAACATTTCATAAGAATGACTTACAGGAAAGACTTTGAAAACATTAAATAAGTTGTTAAGTGTGTGAAAAATGAAAATGATAAAAGTGGGGTATAAGTAGATATTGAAACACAAGTATGTAGCGGTTAACTACAGACCAAAAGAAGATCAATGATTCATTACAATTATTAGGTGTTTCATATATTATAATTGATTTTTAGTTTGTTACTTTTAAAAATTACTTGATTTTATTCATCTTACTTTTTCAATGAAATATATTTTTTATAGGTACTTAATTAATTTTTTTTGTTTGTTATATAAAAATCATATAAAAATTTTTTAAAGTCAAAATACCAACTATAAAAATTATTTTGCAAGAAAAGCAATTACTAGGTAATTTACCTTTAAAATACTAAGTATAGTTAATAATAATCCAAATACATAGGATATTGTAACGTTTTATACAACAATAAACGTAATTTAATGACACCTCCTTATTCGTTCCAATACGAGTCTAATTATTCATAAGTTTTACAGAGAATTCTAAACCTACCGGAAGCTGCTACGCAGTTCTCTCCATAATTACTAACACTAAATTCTTGACGTGGGAAGTACGGCATATTTATTACTAATTTGACTGTTTACACAAGCATCAATAAACTAATTGTCTAATCCCAATTTATATAAGCATTAAGCGTATTTATTTCAACAATTCCAGCAACAATCTACTACATATTACTTGTGAATTAAGACTGAATTCTGTCCACCAGCAGCAATTCTATTAATATCTCACCACAAACAATTACTAGGTAATTGTCGATTCATTACTTTTGTTCATTTTCTATTGGTTCTTTAAATACACCCTTATAGTAGTCACTCATTCCATTATTCGCTTAATGACTTTAGTCCTTTCATTTTGAAACCATTGGGTGACAATGTTACAGTATATTAAAACTTATTCCTTTGGACTTAATATCTCTTCAACAATTACAGATTCGATTGGGTTATATCTACTTGTTTATAAAAACCCAGTCAAAATTGTTAAATATGTTGTTCAACTGATCAAGCACTTTCATCCATAAGCTAAGTCTCATATAACATAACATTTACTTTCAATTTAAGCAGTGCTAGAAAGAAAAGCTCTTAAGTAGTTAACATTGATCATTTTTCTACGCCAGATTTTTACACAAATTTAACAAGGTTTCGAAAATGTTTTTTAGAAATAGTAGGTTATGCTTTAGGATATCTATCTGACTTTGAAGTTTAAATGCTAAATTAAGAATTTTTTAAGGGTGAATGAAGCGTTAAATTTATTAACTTCGGAATCGCCCAAAAAGGGCTTGAATTTGATAACAAATTTAGGATGCATCGGCTAAGTGGCGAGGGCTGGATTCTTATAGAAACAATTAAAAATGGAACAAAAATCAAAAATATAACAATTAAATAGGTGCAATTTTAAACTATGTTACCAATAACACATACCTTGAAATGCTTTCAACACCGTCAAATTTTTTATGGGCACCAACTTGTCTAGTCTAGTGTGAATCCTCTGAATGACGAGTATTCCCGATGATCGTAATTGCATTGGCATCCTGGTGGAATAAAGTTTTACTTACAATCATTCTATGTTTATTCAAGAAAAACACACTCACTGAGTCACATAAATCTATTTTCAATACAGCATGATATCAATATTCCCGTAAGCAGATACATACAAAATTTTTAAAGTTACCTAAATAAATTTCAAAAAGTCGCATAATAATATTCCTGAAAACAGGTATATACAAAATTTAAGATATCTAAATCCAGTTAAATACAAGTAGCATAACAATCATCCTGTAAACCGGTACTCAGTCACTTTCGATTGGTCACACCTTTTTTATTTACCTCTAACAATTGAACCATATCTGCCAATTTGTTGACTTTAACTCCAATGTCCCGACTTGGTAAATCTAATAAAATAAACATAACTTACAATACAGGTGGACGTTTTATACTCTTAATGTCCAGCTAAACAGGTTTCATAAATACATGCCACCACAAAACAACAGAACAATTTAATAAATATCTACTAAACTTACAACTGAGTGCCAATTTAATTAAGGACATTCATTTCACCAGCTGGAATGCACAAATTAAATTTATCTGTGGTTCACCACGTTGAACTCCCGGTTGTTAATCTCATATCCAATGGGGTTCTTCAACTTCTTATATCCATGATAACCTTTCACCTATCTTTTCGTTACTTGGTTTGCAATTGTTTTCGGCGGCTGACTGGCTTTTGTCCTTTTCTTCCCAGTATTCATGTGTTCGAAGTTTATGTCTTAGTACAGTTGAGCTTATTGGCATCGTGTGATGGATATGTGAATAATGCTGCTGTGTGTATCCAGCAAATTGATACATTAAAAACATTTTACATTGTATTTATTTTATATTTTTGTCGAGGTTTATGCATAACTTGATATTTGTGAGTTTTACTGATTAAGCGCCTGTGCTTATAAGTAATTAACTACATTGTACGAATATGCTTATTATATTGTCTAGAGATTACTTTGATTTATACCTACACGTGTTTCCATGTATCGTTAATTTTTCTCAATCATTGAACAAATTGTAAAAAGCTCCCTATATTTAGGATAATTATGATATGGAGCATGCATATTAATAATGCAGTTATTTATTTGGCTATTCTAAAACACCATGATATGAAAATTTACTGTTACAAATATTCTGTTTATTCTTTTTTGTGACTTTGAGAATAACTTATGGACCTGAGGAGTTACGTTCAAATATGTATTACACAGAAATATAACTAAGCTTTTATGGTTTTTTAGTTTATAGTCTGAATTCCTTTTTATAGAACTAAAAATTTTGTTCGTTTAAGATTAATTTTTTCATTTTCCATCTTGTTTTCATTTATCGTAACGCAAACGCATTACAAATTAGTATTTCAGCATTAATCACTATATAAATTCTAATGTTGTTACTGTGCTATACTATTCTTTAATCAAATTAACCAAAGTAGTATATAACCGAATGCAAAATAAAATAAATGAGAATCTAGTAGATATTCACTTTGGATATAGAAAAAGCAGTGGTACTAGGGAAACAATCCCAACTCAAAGAACGTTAGATAAAAGGATAATCATAGACAACAATACAACAACGTTTTGCAGACGAGGAAAATGATTTTGACAAGTAGATTATAATATATTTTGTAGTAAAATTATAAAGACATGAGGATAATTTGAAAAGAAACAACAATAACAAATATTGATATAAAGTAACAAAATTAAAAATTGATAATAATGTAAAACCAGGATAGAAGAGTATCATAATGGAAGAAAAAAACATACAAACGCTGAGATATACAGGTATAATAGTAATATCAACACAAATAGATATGAAACAAAAACTAAAAGTACATAAAATAAATAAATATTAGCTAGACTTGTCGTGAAATTAAAAAAACCAAAACGAAGATAATACATAAAGTAAACACAATAGTAACAGGATTAATATTAAACTAAAGATTGGAAGAAGAGTTTTTATACTTAGAAAAGTGAATCACAAATAACAAAAAAAAATACAAGGAAAATAATAATAAAATAGCCAAAGAAAGAAAAGCTTTTGAAGCCCAATGTGCTATATTCTAATCTATGATAGCTCTTCTAAGTGTTATGAAAAACATCGACAATAGATGAAGAAGTTAAATGGCTGAAAACTTTCAAAGATGTGGTACTATAAAAACATGCTTAAATTGCTCATGTCGTCAGGTTTTAGTAAAACTTTGATTAATATATTATTAGTAAAGACGATGCGATAAGATGGTATTGATATTTAGATACATGAAGGAATTGTCAAGACTGTGACAAGGTCGAGTAAAAGATAAACTTGCAAGAGAAGGCAATGGTTCATTGGGAAAAATATTTGCAAGTAAGCTACAGCACACTAAAACAGCTTAATCAGAACGAGGACCGAAAAAACTGCCTCAAACCAACCTTAAAATTAAAGCTATGTGATTTATCAAACAAATCGTGATATTAAAATCTATCGTGGTCAAGGTGGATCACGAGATAGAAAAAGTCTGCACTAACTTATAAAAACTTATGAAAATTTCAATATGACATTCAACGTCATTTGGTTGTGTTCCGGTTAGCCATAAAAGACTAATCGTCCTGTCATTAGGCATATTGATCAAATGTTCCAAGGGTGTGGGTCCAAGAAAGTACAATGGGCACAATTTTAGTAGCTGTCCAAAGGTCAAATATTACTGTTAAAGTGCCAGTATATTTCTGTTAAATGGCTGAGGTAGAAGTGTTAGGTCGAAATTGGTTTTCTGCACTAGAATTGAGTGTACAAAGGATGCACAATGTAAATACAGAAATAGTGGTAACGATGAACCAATTTGTAGATGTTTTTGAACATCCAGTAGAAGCAGTGCAGGGGCCCATCCGTAAAAAATACGGCTCAAAGATGGGTTCCAGTTAAGAAGTAGACATTATTCTATACTATTTGCTCTCTGAAATAAAGTACAAGCTGAATTCGAGTCTTGGTATCTGAAGGCACATAATATTCCAACCGGGTGACTCCAATAGTAGCATTTTTAAAAAGAAATGGAGAAG